>CALYCR020003277.1:0-13998 GCA_944470395.2 Schistosoma turkestanicum
AAACTCCTAAAGTGGATACTCTCCAACTCGCGTGCACCCTGTTTACCTTGGTGCGAAACTTTCTATTCTCAAGGTAGTTTCTGAGCCAAGATAGGAGTGGGTCAGTGAAGCCCATTTCCACAACCCTTTCGATTAGGCGTGCGTGGGGCACTGTCAAAGGCTTTTGCGAAGTCGAGAAATACTACGTGCACTGGTATTTTACGGTCCAAGCAGGATTTCCAACTGTCCCATGTGATGAGAAGATTAGATGAACACAACCTGCCTTTCCGAAACCCGTGTTGAGCTTCATGGAGTATTTTATTCTTATCCATCTACTTTCTCATTTGTTCGTCCACTAGTCCTTCCATAACCTTTGATAATATAGGTAGTAGTGCGACTGGTCTGTAACAGGCTGGGTCCTTTCTATCTCCTCCTTTGAAGATTGGAGAGAGAGTAGCTTGTTTCCATTCCGCTGGGAATTGGTGTGACTCCAGTGAATGCCTGAACAGGTTGCATAACGGTGAACAGAGGGCTTCAGCGCACTGTTGCAAGACTATAGGGCGGATTTTGTCACAACCTAGTGACTCACCCGGGGGTAAGGATTTTAGTTTCCTTAATACTATGTCAGGAGTGATACGGATGTTCCCTAAGCCGTCAGCTGGCATTGGGTTGGCGTAATACTCTGAACATGTAGGCGCCTGGTTTAATTGATCAGAAAAATGGGTGTTGAAGATTTCGGCCATCTCTAGGTTGGTGAGGTCTTCTCCGTTTGGCCCTTTTAGGGGGCACAACCCTTGATTAGTAGGTTTTCTTTTCGACATGAACCTAAACAGATGTTTCGGGTTTGCCTCTATTCTGGCGGCTAGCTTCGTATGCAATTGTCTCCTGTCGCTTCGAACTTTGGTATTGCATCTGTTTCTCAATGCCAAGTAAGAACTGCGATCGGAATCCTTCAAGGAGACCTTCCACTTGTGGCTGATTGTATGTACAGTCACTCCACCTCCAGTTTGGTGTTCCCTATCGCTTCGGAAGAGTGTCATGCCTGGCAAGCCCACTTCTGCGTCTGCAATGTCGGGGGATAGCCATGTTTCTGTTAGGATTATGATCTTCAGATCCATCTGAGAGCGCATATTCCTGACTTCTAAAAGCTTACCCCTTAGTCCTGTTAAGTTGCTTTAGAGTCACTTGGTGGTTTGTCTCTGAACCTGGTGCACATTTGCAGCATCAGCCTTAGTCGGGTTTTTAGACAAGTTATTTAAACCGAGTCGGCCAGTTCTGTGGGAACTGGCCTCTGCAGGTTTTTTGCCTGCGCGGTTGGTTCACTCACATCTTGAGCCAGAGGTAGTTGACGGAGTTTAACTATCAGCTGTGTGCGTTCATTTTGGCCTCCCTGCTGTTGTCTCACAGATCTAGGTCGGCTCTCACAACATCTGATGTGGCTAGGTAGATCGTTCTTCGAACTGTACCAAGCTTGTAGTGTTTCGGTCAGGTCTTCCCGGTTCCTGAGTGTTACAGCTATCAGACGTGGTGACTTGATAGACGTAAGGTGTGACGGGCGGGGCAACCTGGAGATGCAGACTGCCATCGGGGTGTGGAGGGATAGGCTACGCGATAGCCATCGCCACTGTTGCACATCGTGCTCGTGTGCTTCGTCCGGGTTACCGCTGGTGAGTTCGGGTATGCCGTGAACTACCATGGTGGTCTGTTCCTGGGTGTCTGGTGCAGTTCTGGCTGCTGCACGTACCGACCACGGCTTGTCATGCCTGATACGAATCAGCGAGGACAATTTGACCGATGGTCTTTGGGATGAAAGGATGATGTCTTCAGCAAGTCGTGCCGAGTCAAGAGTTACCCTCATTGGAGGGGGTTTTCCTTTCGAGACGTTCTGACCTTTGAAAAGGCGACAGATTTTAGCTGGGACCTCGCACATTCCGAGGGTGGAGCAGAATTTATCCCATTGCTCTTTGTCGAAGGCAGCCCTACCTTCTAGCAAGCTTCCTTCCGACACTGGGACGTTAAATAAGATGAGGGAGTTAGATCTGTTGTCCCTGGTCTTGGGTGGAGGCTGCTTGTGAGTTGGGATGTTTCCCTTTCCCTTCTTCACGGTTACCCATTGTTGCCTGTTGCTGGTAGCTACTGGGGGGAAAACAACAACCTGCAGTTTTGTCGGTGTGTTAGGCAGGGTTGTGGTAGCCTTGGTCACTTGTTTTACCGGTTTAGTGCCTGGCGATTTTGCTTTGGTCGTTTGGACTTGAGTGCTGGTTTTAGGTGAGACCTGTGGCTTTGTCAGTGCCTCAGAAACTCTGCACCGAGGGCAGACGTACCAGAACCATGGGCAGGGGTGACTCAGCATGAAACCATAGTACTCTTTAGGTACTGTATTGTCGCAGTGACAATGTACCCATGTACTGCAGAAATTGCATTCAAAAGCATGGTCGCTGGTTTTGAGTGGCGATGAGCAGGCAAAACAGTCGTCCTTATGCTGTTTCTGTGTCGACCGAGCCTTGGAGCGTCTTTTCCTCCTATTCTTAACTAACTTACTGGTCTTTTTAGGAATAGGGGTGGTGTCTTGCTTCCTCTGTGGTGTCTCAGTTGAGTGGTCTAAAGTGTGGACACTGAGGGGCGTACTATCGACTGACCTTTTGGGTTTTTTAGCAGCCCGTTCGCACGATATTGGAATTTTCGATGCGCTATCGACCCGGGGGTTTATGCCTCTATAAGTTTTCCTAGTTGTTACAGTGTAAAGAGTACTAGAGACCTTATTGCTTGACATGATGCCAGGGAGATTAGGAGGTGAATACCGAGATTAAAATATGAGATACACAAAATTAGGATACGAGATACACAAAAAAAAGGTTTAGGAAAGAAGAAATCTAGTAGTATATAATAAAACTACAAGGAATAGAGCCTGAAAGTACTCCAAAATTGCAACTTTACCTTTGACCGTATTAGTAAGTAACTTTGCGTGTATCCAGTAACTTGTCCACAAGTCCTGTGTTTGTGAGTGAGTGGATGTATGTATGCTGCCGAAGCAACTAGAAATAGAGCAGTTGAATGAGGTAGCTAGACCTACCGCGCAATGGTTCTGACTTGGAATGGTTCCGTATTCCCGAAAATGTTTTCAGATTGTCAACCAATGAATGGAGACAACTTTTTATAGCTTCGGAGGTGATAAAGTATCCCGAAAGTGGATTGTTTTCCGTAAATGGAAGAGAGTCAGCGAGGGCACGTCAAATTCGAAGCGCGCGCCAATTACTCGATTTGTACATTCCATCCTTAAGAAAACAACGAATCTTGTGAAATGTTTCAGTAACTGTATACCGTTTTAAAAAAAAAATATGATGCTAATCTTAACATTTTGATCTTGCCTGTAAATTGGCATGTCACTTGTAACATGTTTGTTATTTCAGAATAAATTATTATTAATATTATTATTATTATGATTCCATTGTGTCAGAAAAGTCGCGTCGATTCGGTCTGCACTAGCATCCGTAGAGTGGAACTCTTCCATTGTGGTATAACTCATCTCTCTACAAGAAAGAACAGCATAAGTGTCACAATCCAAAACCGATAAACTCACTTGTTGTTCTTCATGTTCCGTTTCAGAGACACAAGACATATGCACATCAATAGCATCGTTATCATGCAACACTAGAGTGACTGTTACCATCAGACGCTTCCTTCTCATCATCACTTGACTGACAGCCGACCGACGTAGGAACACTTACAGTTACACAACCTTGTGTATCCTCAATCAACTTAACATTCGCGACAAGGTCTGATGACGTCAAAACACTAGAAGGCTCGTTCGATGAAGTTGATCGACTAGTCACTATAGGTGTACTGCTCACACTTTCTGTCTCCTTATTGCCATCTCCTCAGATCTCTTAATTAATTTATCTCGCCTATTCCTCTCCCTTGCTTACACTTCGGTCCTCTCTCACAATCTTCACTACCAATTAATAAACTAAATTCATCTATATATTACTCAGTTCTGAAATTTTACTCATATTATCATTTTAATTTACCCTTATTACCCTTATTACTCTCCACATTGCAACTAACTGATCTCCGGTTTGGTAATGTGACGGCTGCTAGTATCCAGAAACCCTACTGCCCTGAAACAAACGTTTCATTCAAATCCCGAGACATACAAACTCACAACCAACTGCCAACTGACTAGAATTAGACAGTCGGGTGGCTAGACCTCCATCCATTGGACATTACCGAACACCTGGAACCGTACCGAAAGAACAAGAATCGAGCGCGAAGAAATCAAATTGGTTTACACTAGCTCGTGAAAAAGATATTGGATATTGGATCATCACTTGACTGACAGCCAACCGAAGTAGGAACACTTACAGTTACACAACCTTGCGTGTCCTCAATCAACTTAACATTCGCGGGAGGCCCCGATGACGTCAAAACATTAGAAGGCTCGTTCGAAGAAGTTGTTCGATTAGTCACTATAGGTGGACTGCTCACACTTTCTGTCTCCTTACTATCGCTGTCACTAATAAGATTCTGATGACTACTATTTCCATTGCTAGTCATAGCATCCGAAAGAGAACGAAGTTAACGCTTCTTAATAATAGTAGCATCATGTTGTTTCCTATGCTTCTTAGCTTCAGTAGCAGTATGTGAGCGTAACGTACGATCATTTCGACGACGATGAGTGTCTTTCAAATTCCATCGATCACTATTACTCGCAGGAGTATCATCAATGCTATTATCATTAGTAGCCGCATCTGTACAAGCAGTAGTACACTTCTCATGACATCCAGTCGACTCATGCACAATGGCTAACTCTACTCGATCAACATTGCTTTCCTTACTAGTAATGCTCTTAGCCTCGTCTATCTTATCACTGTTGGTGGTGCTCATCCCGAAGCTTGTAGTACAAGTCAATGATGGTGGAGTGCGACAGGTGGACAATTCCGTGCTCGATTCCTCATGCTGCATATTCAACACAACAGCATGTCCATGAAAGCTAGATGACTCCTCATTGCACCTAGGGTACCGAATGTTAGCCCTCACAGTACTGCCATCACTGTGGCTAATGCTATTGCCACCGACGCCTACATTCTCCACGCTCAAACATCCAATTTCGTCTTGATCCGAAGTACACAAGGAAGCTATATTAGCAACATCAACCGAAGAAACAGCACTACCTATAGTGATTCCACTATCGTTACCATCATGTATATGATTCACATCAACTACGCTATTATTAGTAGATACGTCAGGTTTCACTTCCACCTTGACGTTATTGTTGTCCACAATGATGTTCCGACTATTCATAGTTAATGACGAGTTGCAAGATAGTTGGCATGCAGGCTTTAAAGCAAAGCTACCACTTTCACTAACACTATTAATGTTGCTATGACTACTTGGACCAGTATACAACTGTCCATCCGTTGACCGTAAACAAACATCAGCAGGACGCGCTGAGCTGCTAATATCTTTTACCATCACACACCTCGGATCCATCCTGATGCCTACCCTTTTCGCCTTTTTCTTTCTTTTCCATACTTAAAAAAGCCATCTTATCTGCTACACAAACCGGCTTCTTACTAGGATACGCATCAAGGGGTTTTAAATCATCGCGGTCACATACTCGGTTTTCAACAGCGTATACTTTTCTGATACAATTGACAACTCTCTTAAATTCCGGGTGTGAAGTAGGTTTAAATACATTTGAAAAATTCTCATGTCTCGCACGCTGATCACTAATAGCTTCCGTACCATGTCCTGTTTTAGCACGATTAGCTAATCTTCCGAATCTACTACTAGCTATCTTAGAACGAGACATAATAAATTCCGTCAATTCATTGAAATTAGGTTCTCTTTCCTCTTCGTCCCACTTGATTCCCAGCTCCGCCCACTGGGCTTGCATTTGATGAGGTAAGAGCCTAACTACTCGCTCTAAAGTAACCAGGGAATTAAGTTCCGTTGTACAATTTAACTGTTCTAAGGTCAGAGCAACATTCTGCATTTTAATCGCCAAATTCGTCAATTGTTCAGGATCATTATAATCTGCATTCACGGTTCTAAACAAGTCCTCCAGAGTTTCACGGGCTATCACATGCGACTGTCCAAAGAGCTGCTTTAAAATTGCCTTAGCTCTCTTATATCCCACTTGTGGATCCATTATAAGACAACCTTCAATCGCATTTCTTGCTTTTCCTTTACAGTAATGAATTAAATATAATAAACGCGAATTATCATCCCTTACTCTAGGTTCTATAAGCGTCTCAAACTGTCTAACGAACCTAAAGTAGTCTCGGTGTTTGCCGTCAAAGAATAGAAGTTCAACCTTTAGTAATTCCAAGGCTACTACCGGTGTCCTAAACATCTGATCCTTCTCTGGTACCTTAGAATTCTCGTCCAAATTTTGTTCCTTAATGCCTTCAAAGGGTGACTTACAATAATAAGTATCAAACATAACATCACTGTAGAATCCTTTTTGAATGTTTTGTTTTTTGGAAAATCCCTCCATGTTTACATATTTTTGTTATGACATGACGGACTTTTTCTGTTGACATTTTTGGTATTTTATTTGATTCCAATTTGAGATTTTATCATTGTATATTGTTATTATTTCTATATTTTGTACTTATATTGAAGTTTTTGTGTTTGCTTCTGATCTGTATATATGTTGTTTAAATTTGATCTTTAATATGGCTACAGCCATATTTGGATCGATACGGTAGCTGTTGGACTTAACGTCACTTATCTATCTTTGTTTCGGATACTCTTCGGAGTAATTGTAACCTGGAAGGTGTATTAATTCCAGGTACTGCTTTGTATTTCCATGTTTTTATTAATAAGACCACTTTCTCCTAGAATTTTTGCTTTATCTGGACATTGGACTGGGAGAAACGAGTTCAGGAGTGCACCTATTGGAACCCATTGGAACGGCCACCGTAGAAATCCATTTACAATCACTACTGGTGGAAAGTGAACCCATTAAACAAGAAGAATCATAAACGACTTGCCAAACATTTCGGGATTCTTCATGCTCTTCCACCCTCTTCGTGTTTGTTTTCTTTCGGCTGCTCATGGTTAATTGAAGTTCAACGGAAGATAAATAACAAATACAAAATATAGAAATTCCACATGTAAATTCTCGTTAATAAATATCCGAAATCAGAAAATCGTTTTCCAAAATACAGTTTGATCAAAAAAAGAACGATAAGTAATCCAAAGTTCTTCTACCAAGAAGTTTAATATTGTAAACAATTAAAATTCTAAATGTTTCCTTATTCTTATTAATTGTCAGATTGTAGATGAATTTTCTACCCTAGCAGTTCACTTTGATTCCAGTAGTTGTAGGTCGAACGCGATCCATTATCAAAACACAATAAAGCGGTCTATTTTTATAATAAAATGGAAATACAAACAGTTACCTGACAGTTAATACACCTTCCAAGTCCAAATTACCCTGATGGGTATCTGAATCCAAAAGAATAAGTGATACTAGTATTAACTGCCACGGTATCAAATCTAAATATGGCTGTAGCCATACTAAATATCAAATTTAAACAACATGTGTACAGTTCAGAAGCAAACATAAAAACTTCAATATAAGTACGAAATATGGAAATAATAACAATATACAATGATAAAATCTCAAAATGGAATCAAATAGAGTACCAAAATGTCAACAGAAAGAGTCAGTCATATCATAAAACAAATATATATATACATGGAGGGATTTTCCAAAAAACAAAACATTCAAAAGAGATTCTACATCTGGGTTGAGCGGTCTAATGTATGGACACTGAGAGGCATACTATTGACCGACGTTTTGGTTTTTTAGCAACCGGTTCGCACGATATCGGGATTTTCGATGCACTATCGACCCCGGGGTTTATGCCTCTATAAGTTATCCTGGTTGTTACAGTGTAAAGTGTACTAGCGACCTCAATACTTGACATGATGCCAGGAAGATTAGGAGGTGAATACCGAGATAAATAGAATACGAGATACACAAAAAAGGGGTTTAGGAAAGAAGAAATTTAGTAGTATATAATAAAACTACAAGGAATAGAGCCTGAAAGTACTCCGAAATTGCAACTTTACCTTTGACCGTATTAGTAGTGGTGATCATAGACAATCTGGTATCTCTCACCACTAAATATTCACACTACGTCAGGTCCAAGAACAATGACACACGTTCAAAAGTCTCACAGTAGTAGTATTTCTCGACCTGAAGGCGGCATCCAACTGAAAAACGCTTGCGATTTCGCAGGTGCATACACTCTCTGTATTCTTTCAAATTCTAACCTTTCAAAATCAGAATCCACTGTCGATTCTTCACTAGATATACTGAGATCATTGATATTGGGTTCAGCTGTTTAGAATCCACAATTCACACTTGACATTTCCTCCTTTTTCCTGCTTTCCAGAACAGAGATTTCACTAGAGCATTCAAAAACGGCTCACAAACGCGAAACAAATTACTTGTCAGCTGACTAACGACTTTCCCATCGAGTCGTTAATCAGTGAAACTCGTTACCTTAACATGTGATTGAAGCTCCATCTGTCGACACACACATTCTTTCCACTCCAAATTATTTGAGTGATTGGTGTTTATTTCTTACACATAACAGCTTGCTCAACAACGAAAAGTAATAATAACCTGCTGAAACCATGACGTGACTGTAAACTGGTTGATTAGATTGCACTCTACTCTCCTGGGCGCAACCTTATCAACACTTACAACTGTGTGAGTTTCACATTGCGTATTATCAATTATACTGTTCTCACTTACACGCTATTGACTTACCTTGACCCCTTAGTGTTATCTATTGCTCAACTTTTAACCGTGATACTCTTTATATCTCCTGCTTAGCTAGTTAAGTACATCTTCCCCACTACATTCTAAATGCTTATATCTTGTTTGCAAATCCGTACTATTTCTCCATAACTGTTAACTGTATAGTATTGATGCCTAGCCGATAGTTCATAAGTTGTAACAGCCAGACAAGTTTGTGAAAGGAACTTGCAGAAATAGTGTTTCTCAACAGGATGCGAGACACAGAACACCAAGTAGAACTCAACAGCTTCTCTAAACATTTAACATGAGCCTAACAACACAAAATGAGAGAGGGTGGAGTTACTGACCAGCAAATATTGATGGTGTGGGCGATAACTTCTAACAACCCATGTTTGTGGGGCAGAACATTTTATTTGCTTTCGGCTCTTTAGATTGATGAGACGACTAATCAGTAACACTGAGGTTGCTCTTATACGCTTGCTACCTCTGTGGTTCATGTTTCCAAAACTATGCTGAGGTCGCTATTCTGTCGAGACACCCGCAACATTCTTACTCAGGCGCTTACAGTATGACTTAGAGGTTGGCATTCAATAATAAAAATAAAAACAGTTAGACAGTGCGAAATATTATTCATCAAAGTTTTATTTTTACAAACTCTACTCTTTCGATTTCGACGTACATAAATCCAGCTTATTACTTCGACTTCTCTTCTATCCACCTGACACTGCACAACCCTCACTTCTTTTTGCTGTACTCCTTTATCTGTGTGTTATATTCTTATATTCCCATAATTTACTTTAATTTAAGTGGTCAGTATGAATTTTATCTTGACTTACTACTGTATTGACTACTTCAACATGACAGGTTAAGTAGTGCTTTGGTTAAATATATACACTTGCCACACTGCTGCCTTTTTCTTTCTCTCTTCTCCTTTTCAGAACCCCATTCACGGTGGGAAATCCTTGGCTACTCTAGGGAACATGCACCCTATGTACATGACTGTCTGGATCACAGCTCGTATCGAGCGCGTTCCATATGACCTTTCCCAACAAATTCACTATTGATCTCGGCAAATCGCCAAAAGAACCTATTGTGCACCTTCCTTCCTTATTTGTACACTAATATTGAAAATGTGGCTGTATAATACTGTTTCTGTCAGTGACATGGTGTAAATATGCAATCAGAAACTGACTCTTATACTTAATTTAACTGCCATAACTTTACAGTAATTGTGAAAGCATTTGTGTAAATTTGATCTAGCCTGTAAACTGGCGTGACTCCTGTAACGTAGTTATTTGAGACCGTCTAACCACAGGGGAAATCGTATGCATTCACAGAAACAAAGGCTAACAAAAGCCACATTGTAGAATATGTCGCGTCGAATAAGTACATAACTTTCAGAATTCACATACACTCTATAACCTTCCCGCTAAAATAAAACACCAATTAATGTTACAAAATACAGGGAAGAGAAATGAAAATCGTATGTGCTGGAAATACAAAACAATGATGATAGACATAGTCAAATGCTGTATCAAATAATAACCTGGATACACGTTCGAATGAAAATAAATCTCAGTGAAATAACAAAATTTATAACGTCTATAGTGAACCCTGAATTGGAAACTCCGAAGCTACTCAGTAATCCTCCCCACGAGATACAACTTCTTTACATGTTGGTCTTAGTAGAACGGTATGCTCCCATTGAGCAGTATAGCAACCACGTTGATCGCACATTGTGGGATATGGATCCACCAACCCCACTTCACATAGATTTTTGAGGGCCATCAGATATTTTGTCTCACCTAGACGATCTAACCAACGACGGCAAAATGCAAGTGTACTGAAATTACGATCAATTACATTTAACAGTTGTTTCGATCTGGCTAACCTGTTAAATAAGGGAAAAAGTGAAAAGATTGTACATTTCAAAACAGAATAACAAACATACCAGTTCTATAAGAACCAGCAAATTTTCTACAATTGTACTGACTAATTCCACACCATTAGATATTGAACTACGTATACACAAACTTGGAACTTTGCAGAACTATGTTTGAACACAAGTCAACTAAGCTGTAGTTGTTGTAGCTCGCAGACTATAACCGACAAAGTTATCATGGGAAGGACAAAATGACAGGATGAGTTGCAAAGCTATGGATAGTGGGGCGGGGTAACACTGAACTCAGAATTACAGAGAGACAGAAACGAAGCTAACAGTACATGCACAACTTTTCATGTACTAGTTTACATTGCCAAACAGTATCCGACTTTTTCAAAACTGAGATAATTACACAGTCACATTAACGGAACATTAGTAAACTAGAAACGTAACGTTATTAAAATTACCTAAGAGGAACATATCCAACATCAAAGTTCTTCATAAAATACATAACTTCATCCCCATCGATAACATAACCTTTTCCTGTAGTACCGAATGTTTCGATCGCATAATATTCATTTTCCTTAAAAACACACGTCATAACAAAACAGGTAAGTACAAAAAGTTATCAATGTAATTTTAAATGAAAATAACGTGAAAACTACACATGATTAGAGCAAATACCTCCATACGAGTTTGGTCCGGTCCGCGTACGACTGGCACACATTTTCCACCATAAAATCGATAAGGCTCCAAAGAACCACCATTTAAATTACGTATGGGTTTCACTGAAAGGATACAACAATAATCAGTAATTTATCATACCAGTTATTATAATATATGTTAAAAAGAATAACGTCTACAAATAACTAACCAGTAAAATTTTAAACAATCAATTTAACTGGATAAAAGTAACAAAATTACGAAATGGAAATGCTGCACGAACTCATAGTCAACATAAATATTCATGCTTCAAAATTATTCACACAGTTAGATCTGTAGTGAAGCCCATAGAAGACAAATAGTTATCCAGTACCACATATCCATGACATTTGTAACGATATGTAAGATGCCTTGATCTTTTCGCACATTGATCTTGTTACAGCTCATTGCCATATTATCTTTGCGCATGAGGATATGCAGAAAAAGGTCTTCATCACTTCATCAGAATTTTTGCGAATGGCTCTCGTATCAGTCAGTAAGTCAATTACAACGTATATCTTCGTACGTACGAACGTCACGTCAGGTTGCCATAAGCATAGAAAGGTCACTGTCTCTTCTAATCCCATAATGGTGGAGATAATAGAAGAATTACTGGTGATGGAGAATATTAGAGAAGGAATATATTATTCAAGAAGTATAGTTCAGTGAGATAACTTTAGGAAGACAGTGATAAAGTTGGAGAGGAAATCCGAGGGATAGAATTCGAAAGAATACAGAGAGTGGATGCACCTGCAAAATCGCAAGCGATTTTGTGTCGAATGTCGCTTTGAGGTCGAGAAGTACTATTATTGTAAGACGGCTGAACGTATGTCTTTTTTCTTGGACCTGACGTAGTATGAAGATCTCGTCTATACATCCACGTCCAGATCAAAAACCAGCCTGGTTTTCTTTACTCTGTTTTCACGAGACTCCGTTAAGCGTCGGATAAACTAATACAGCTCGAAACTTCCAAATATTCATCGATCAGGTAGTTAGAGGTTGTCAGGCGTATCTCTATACTTCAACGACATACTTGTATCTAGTGCTTCAGCGTAAGGATGTCAGCAACCAGTCGGACTATTGTTCAATGAACTACAAGGAGATTGTGAATTTGGAAAGAAATCACAGCAATATTTAGGGCCACATATTACATTCTAATGTTATCACATCAGTTTCAACAGAAGTTGCAGCTATTTGTGATAGTCCTTTGCACGAATCACAAAAGAAATTGCGACGAAATATATATACACATATGTATATTTATAGATAAGTGAAATTTCGTCTGTTTTCCATTAGACAAATATTACGTGGCAGACGTGAAAGTTGTGTCTAATTTTTATTTGCTTCATTCACAGTAAAAACAAATAATTGAATAAACAGAAATAACGGAAACTTGGATTAATTTCTCAAAAGAATAACTCATTCAAAGCATGATAGTGAGCGATTTACCTTGGTAAGTGTTTCCATCTAATTCCACTTCGTAGGACTCCATTGTCTCTTGAATAGCTGCTCCAACATCACACAAACGTACGTCAATACCAGCTGCCTAGTATCAGACAAAATAAGTTATTCATGACTATGCGTATTTAAATTTATAGAAATAATGGTCACAAATCAATAGTAAATCCAAATATAGTGTGATTTCCAAAGTTAGTGACTGATGATTCAAACGTATCATAAAATAGAAAGACTGAAATATCCTACCTTTAAAAACACTTGTTTCTTATCTTGGTCGCCCAAACATCAGTACTACGCTCAGCACTACCCGAAAAATAAAGAATGAATGTATTCGTAGTAGTGCAATCACTCGGAGTGCCTAAACTTGCATCACAGTTTCGCCAAGTTTATCAGCCATAAGTTGGTCCAATTTGAGTTAGTTACAATAGTCTAAAAACCAAACATTCGCTCACTGAAACACAGACTCCGTGTCTGTTTAGTTCCGTCTACATTCTACTCTTTGACATAATACAATATAAAATATAATTTTGACGTGATTTAAGAAGTACAACTTTGTTAGTCTGACTGGCTGATAACTTTGTGTACTAGGCTTTGAGTCAAATCAACTAAATGTTTGATAGATAATCTCTTTGACGCAAGGTACACAAGGATATTTGCTCCTAATTCAGTGAATGGAAGTCTAACACCTGATGTATTAAAAAGACAACTCGATTTTCAGACCGCTACCATTAATTTATTCGCTAAGCGCCATCAAATACCAACTATGCATACATGTGAATAAATTAAAGAGATATTATTATTCATAAGCATACCTTAATACCGGTATTAGTTGCATCCTTAACAGCCTCTACCAAAGTATCGAATTTAGGATTAAAGTGAAGTGTGAAAGCACAATTAATAAGACGACCTGAAATTAAATTAGAAAATATTATAAGCTACTTGATCAAATAATGATACAACCGATAAAAATACTCATCAATCTGACTTGATTAGTTTGAAGAAAAATGTTGACATTTTACTGTACATGATTATTGCAACAATTCATCTGACTATAGATTTAGATAGATATGCAGTACCACGTAATAATCAAAGTTCAATCAAATATATCATATAACAAGTGCACACATATATACTCAGTTCTAGGGGAAATTCTTGTTTGGACCAGTTATCAAAACAGCCAATTTACGACCTAATA
>CALYCR020003278.1:0-20450 GCA_944470395.2 Schistosoma turkestanicum
TGAACTGATGTACTTAGGTACGAAGTTCTACGTTGCATCTGACTGACTGACTGACTGATAGGTAACAGAAGATCCAGTCAATTAAAGATAGAACCAAAGAAGATTTCTCTCTTACGAAGAATGTAAGAGGAAAATTAGGACAGGAACGCTACGAGCTTCTATTTAGGGCCACATCAGATAACATCTCAAGCCACTGAGCCGTATCATCCCCAGGATCCCGGCTTTGGAATCGTGATGGAGCGATTAATCCCAGTTTAATACTAAATTATTTCACATCACAATGCCATGTCATAAAGTGACTTCTTTGTGTTCTTACAGCCATACCCCACGTTAACTATTGGTCTGGGTTTTAGAAAGGGGCATCAGCCTTATGACCTCCAAAGGAACTCAGTTTTCACCATGAAGCGTCATAAACCTTCCAAATGAAGACCATTCAGTTCCCAGAACAGAGTTTCAACGGCTATTTCTGATCGACACGTTTTAACAAGGGTTTTTCCTATGGGATAGGGTTGCTAACCTCAGGCCCAACCTTCCTAATTTACCTGGACAAGGAACCAGCAGTAAGCCTAGGAGAGCTGCAGGTAGATTCTTAGCATCGGTAATTTATGCACGACGTGTAATCAGCCAGGAGAAAATTTGTAATACTTATTCCAACCACCGGAATCAATTTTTCAAGATGCCGAACTTCTGTGTTACTAACAAGGTATTGAGGCTGGATGCTAATCATCTTCCAGAGACAATAATGACAGAAGATATAAACCCACTGACTATCCTCTGCTAAAATTAGCCACGTTTGCAAGTATATAAAGCAGATGCTCTCATCGGCACGTTTTATACCCAAACTTTTGTAGACAGATTAATTAACATCACACCAAGGGTACATTCCAAAGTGTATTAAATCTAACAATGAAACAGTTGAATCTTCTTAATTCACCTACGTAAAACCAACATCCAGTTTGTTAATCATCTTTGATTAAATAGAGAAATGAAAGCAACAAGGGTGTATACTTAGATTAATAAATGACTGAGGTAATAAAGCGAGTTACATTATGGTGCAATTAATCCAGATGAGATGACAATAAAGTACGCAGTACTATAACAATCAAACCGGTGATTTTCATGTAGAGTCAGTCCTCGAATTTCAAACCAAAATAGATTTCAGAAAGATCACTGATTAATAGAATAACTAAATGAACATATATTAAAGGATTTAAGCTAGTACTTATGTACAACATCCAGTAGTGACCTCAAAGTAGCATATCTTATCTAAACTAGAACCATAATTAGAAATTGTTTATTTTAATATTCAAACTAAAAGGTGATTGGGTATACGAAGATATTACATAGACATAGATATAGAAAGGAGGGAAGAGATAACAAGTGTATAAATATCTACTTACCTAAATGTATATTTGTATGCCTTTTTAAATTTTCTTTAGAACTGAAACGTTTTTCGCATTGTGAACACGATAGGTTTAAATGATTTTTATGTAGAAGTAAATGATGCTTCAAGTGAACCCTGGAACAAATTAAGAATAATGAGTGAAACTTACTGTCGAACATCTGAATTTATTGATCAGTTAAGGAGTTTCTAGAAATTCATTTCAAATTAAGGATAGTTTCTACCACAGACTAACTTTATCAATGATAAGGTGCCGCCAGCGACTAGTTAAAAAAAAATTTTGACGATCCAAAGAGCAGAACTATGACTAGTGTAATCGACCTTACTGGGAGTGAAAGTATTTACTCAGCAACAAAGTTAGAGAATAGCTAGACTAAACTGTAAGTTGAATAAAAGTAAACAACTGAAATGTCGCTCAGTAGCTTGAACGTATCATCACAAAATCAATCTAATGAAAAGTAGATTTTGCATACACATGAGGAATGCTGGATTGAAATAGCTGTCTAGTATTCCATAGTTAATGATAAAAATCATTTTATTTATCATTAGAATAAAATGTCACAAAGCATCAATAGTGATAAATTCGATTTTTTTAAACAGTATTAAACTGATTCAATGATTTCACCAAGGTATTGAAATGTCAACATAAACTGATCAATCTAGTTTCGAATGATAACAACAAGCAAGTGCAGACAATTATAAATCATAAAAAAGAAAAACATCGCACTTGCTAAAGAAATCGGTATCTATTGTGGTTCAGAACGTTAAACAATAGTACCTCGGTGTTTAAAGCGATAGGTAAAGAGTTATGGTGTTAGTGAAAATACACCCTGGACAGAACCAAACATGAACCCTGGATCTGATGGTGAACTAATATGAAAATATTATGGACTACATACAGCTGCATGCTGATTTTACTTGTGCGAATAATGGTAAAATCAATCGTACTGAAAGAAATAATACCGGATTACAAACTGCACAGGATATATATGTTTTTAATGCAATTTGAAAATCATAAATTCTCAGATTATTGGAAATCTATATATAGTTACTTACATTTGTTTAAAAGGTTGCTTTTGAAGTGATCGCGGACATTGTGGCCAATTGCAGTAGAATACATTCTCACTGTATTTAGATCTTGATCGCTTTCGACGCTTCCCACCAACCGATTTCACTGATTTACCAACATAGGAGCTACAAGAACCAGTACGGCTCTGTCTCTGTAAGGCATTAGATAGATAAAAATATTCATACACATGATTAACATTCATTTTATGGAACGTTCATGAGTGTATTACTCATTCAATAAAATTAGCTCACATTTAGTAATTTTTCGGAAATAATAATCTACAAATGTTTATCACAAACAGATTTGTACAGCGTGCTGATGGCTTTCGAAACGAAATGAAAAACTAGAAGGATCGCTGGGAAACAAAGATTTTCGAACAGTTGTCAGAGCTTGAAAATCATTAAGTATACTCAATCGATTATAGACATATTGTAATAAAGGTGAAATTTGCAAGTTCTAAGATCAATCCTATGTGGGATAGTGCATATTTGTTGTTGAGAAGTCTCTAACTAGGAAAAACCTCTATCAGGTGTCTAACGTTTTCCAATAGTTTTTTTCAGATGATTAGAGAATTATAGAAGGAAGCCGTTTTCATATTGAGCATACAAGATCTCTATCGTTAAACTATTATTTTTAATAAAGTATAGAATCCTATTTCACTACATTCTAACTCGTCCCTGTCTAGTAAACATTTATGAGATATCGAAGTAGGTTCCCCTATTATTAGTCGAAATTCTGAATCCGTTGTTACGAGAACGCTTTATTTAAAACGTCATCCTTTATCAATTGATCAATAAAATATCTGAGTGGAACTACACCAATCAGACAACATATAATATTGGAAATCGAGGACTAAGAAAACAACACGTTCCTGAGATAACTAAATTGAGCAGTAAGGAGTTCAAACGATACTCCTATTTCTTTTTAATTAAACATATTTGAGTAGAACATTTGATATTTTGCAATGTTCATTCAAAAATAAACTGAATCTAAAATTAATAATAAACAAACCAAACTTGATTAACAATTATCTCATTTTATAGGATGGTTAAAAGCGTACATGGTGACTAAACGTAGCAATTGGAGGTAAACATGCTTCTGAATCTTCTTGAATAGACGGTAACTTCTGTGTTTCATTTCTTAATACAACAAATTGTTTATGACATGATAAATCTTGAGGAAGCCCAGGTGAAGCTGTGTAGATATCCCTTCACAGATAACAAAATAAATATAGAATTACATTAGTATAACTTTTACTAAATAACGTCTATTTTATTTGAAAAGAACATAAAGTGAATGTATATTTAATATTACATATTACGAGAAAACTATTGATTAGATGACAAAGCCAAGAAATTAAATGATTACTAAGTAATACGTTTTATTGAAATATTTCAGGTATAAATTAAATGGTTTAAATAAAAATTATGCAGATGTTAAGGCTACTAAGTAGTACTAAAATATATAAACAAGATGTTAAAGAAAGTGATTGAGTGGTTTTTTATTTGTTTCTAACAGTCAGGTACAGCTTAATGTACTCGGCATTGAACATTTTCTAGGTAAGTCAGTGATAACTGGCTGCTCAAACCAAAGAAGATGTGGCCCAGTGATGAAACAAGTTTAGTGAATGCAACAATCGCTGCATATTTTATTTAATTATTCCATTCAATAAAAAGAACACATCAATATGATGAAAGTTTCTTACTACACAGAGAAGTAATGCTACAACTTGAAAAAGAACTCATAGAGTTGTTTCGCGAAATAAGCTAGTAGTCACCTACAATACTTCAAGAAGGCTAATTTACTATTCACAACTTAGAAGATAGAATAAATTTCGAACTGGTAACCTACTTAGATGAAGAGAAATATCTAGACTGTACAGTTTCAGTTTAATATACATTACAGAAGTCTATTCTGATATGTTACAAGTCAAAATTTCAGTTTCAGAAAGCATTCGGATTAAAAGAAACTACAGAAACATAAAAGCCGGCTTTAACATACTATTCGGCATAATTAAAAAAACTACATAGAATGAATTTAGACTAGCTGACAAGTTGTTGTCTCATGTGGTGTACCCACGGGATGATAAATGTCTAACAAACGCCACCAGGTAGTTTCATTAGCTCTAATACTTTAAATGTATCTCAAAGCCAACTACATGAATTTTCACCCGAAAAATGGGTTAATAACATCTCTGATATATATATTTATATATATACATATATTATCCTAATGGGTAAAAAGATTAACTTTTTGATGTTTCGCGTCTGATTGTAAGTTGTTTCTTCAGAGTCAATGAGTCAATAAACGAATAAATTAACAAAAATGTAAGTGACACAAAGAGACAAGCAGAAAACATTTAGTACAATAGAAAAATAGGTCTGATCAAGTCTATGTCACGTGATTCTAATCAAGGTGATTATATAGTTTAATGTTCGTGATTGTAGAAAATTTGATATTTGTAATGTGAAATAGTTGAGTAAACCTCATTGTCGTTGAATAGTGTGAGCTGTGATTTGTGTGCACTAAATACTTATTTGTATGTTCCTTAGTAATACTCGACATTTTGTTTATTTAATCTAACTAGTTATTCATTTACTCTCAAAAATCGAGTTTCAATGAGTTGTAAAACTTCAGAAATTTAGTTTTCTATTCATTAGAATATTAAAAGCATATCATTTATTTTTATTATTGATAATCGATTCAATGACCAATTCATTTGAAAGTATTACGTCTTGCATATTATTGTACTCTTAAGAGTAGTCACTATCTTGAAATTTTAGTTCCTTCCTTTACAAAAGATCAGTCGAAATTTGCGACAGTTGAAAAGCAAAAATATGTTCGTCCAACAGTTAAGTGAAGCAACGTCCCAGAAAAAATCACTAAACGCTAATCATTACATACGAATTAGTAGTCATGGTAAACCAGTGTGATAAAATGCAACTGCTAACCGACGTTCAGTAACTCATTTGAAAGAAAATATAATTCCTAAATCAAGAGATTGTTCAGTGCTTATTTAGGTACAAAATTAATTCTAGTTAAATAAAGTGCCAGAACAATTAGGGTACAAAGAGTTATGTACAGAAAATCTACTATTAATACCGTTCAGATACTGCACAAAAGTATATAAATGTATATAATTTACAAACGTCTTACTTAATTTTTACACTGTAATTTTGAAAAATAGAGCCATATAGAGTTTAAATTAAAAAAACAAGAAATCTTTACAGAACGCAGTGCAGAGCACAAAATATGACTATGACTAACATCAGTAAAAACGGTTAATGAACTAACGGATTAAACAGGATGAAAAGATACAATTGATCTAATGCATATCTCTTTAAAAAATTAAAATTAAAACTGTCTAAAAAGCAAGACACTCACCTCATTTTCAATATCAGAGCGATGATGCTGATTAAAGATCCAGATTGCTTACCACATTATGGTAGTTGGATTTGAATAACTCACATTATAAGTCAATGCTTTCTGTGTGATATGGAGCCATAATAAAACAAGATAAAATGTAATTAGAACAGTGGAAAAAGAAATGTACTGTGATTTTTTCCTGAAATGTTTGGTACATCACTTATTTTTATTAGTAAAGTTATGATGAAATTTATGAGAAAAAAAGTAAAGTTCGTTAATTACAGAGGAATCTGGACACAAAATATGAGGAAGAAGGTATGTGTTTTATGTTAGATGTTAGACATATTTAGCTTCCCCTCAGTGGCTGAGCATGAGTGTTTGAAGAGCTTGAAACAAAGCCGTGAGGTAATCACTTTAAATCTGGCCTCATCTACTGATTTACTGTTTTCGGGTGATGTCATGTTGTGAATTCCTCTTCACAGTATTTTCAGTGACATTTTGTTTTCTAAAACGAAATCTACCTAACCTTTTGGCGGTCTTAATTCTTAAGGAGAGATTAAATATAGAAAAACAATTAAATGCTATATTTTGGAAATTACATTCATCAGAATTACTGAAAAATTACCACGAAAAATGCTCGAATTTCCTATTATTAACTAGGATGATTGGTGGAAGGATATCCAAAGACAAAAAAATCCATCCCATACATTTATAAAAGCTCTGGTCAGTGATTTTGCGTGTAGCCAGCAGCTTTATTGATCAGTATCTCATATGGGTAAATATATCTGATGAATAGAGATATTTGGCCACTATCACCAATAGCCAATACTACACCATTCTTTATGACTCCTAGCGACGGCAATACATAAAATCAACCCTTGAATTTATTCTCAAACTATCTCAGCTGCTAGAGTTAAATAGGATATTAACTAAGGTTTCTGACATGCGTTAGTCCTGTATAACATACCCTGACATACTGTTTTAGCAAACACTGAGGCATTGCGCTAAGATGTAAAACATATCATTGAGGCTATTTAAAAAGCAGAACATAATTATATGAATGATCATCAGCTCTTAGCTCGAAAATGCCCTGTTACGGCAGAGGGTAGGAAGTCTGCTCTCCTTCTCGAAATGCTCTTGTATGGTCGCGTGTATATAGCAACTGCCAGGGGAGCCGTACTCACCTCATGGTGAGAGTGCTTTTTTACGAAACTGGGAGAACGAAAGGTGAATGTTTGGAGCTTAAACAGGGTTTGTGGATACAGAGGACCCACTTAAGTGAGTTGGGAAACCCCGATTCTAAATCAGTGTTGCACATCGACTTCAGGATCCTAAAGAAAAAAATGGTGTTGGTCACTGACTACCATCGACCGTGTCCATTAACGTTGCTCCGCCATCTCATAGACGACTTTTAGGTCAAAGACTCAGAGAGCGGCTCTTTAGAAAACCATTAGCTTTAGTCTGAGAACTCGGGCAATAACCCAAGCCTATCCACAAACTCAATCGTCTGTGTAGTGTACATCTAAATGGTGCCGCTTCGTACTAATGTTTCGTTAAATAAGTGAATGAAAATAAGAGTCTGGAATTGAAATACTAGAAAATCGAACGTTTTCTTGTTACCAAGTGAAATGAAAAGATGTTTACATAATTTTACAATGGTACTAAGATTTGGAAATGTTTAAGAACGTTAGGTATTTTATGAGATTCTGTCTAGCAGTAAGTAATATGAATTTAGGCAATTATTAGGTGTTTTTTGGTCTGAGTAACTCCAACTACAATAAGAACAAAAACTATAGGACTCAAAAAATTTCAGTTTGTGAACCTGTGTCCGGATCAATCAGCCAAATAGATGGCCTTTGTTTTGTTTTGAGGTAAAGGTTGCTCATTACCCGAAATTAATCGCACTATACTGATATAGGACGCCTGTTTATCTAATACTTAATGTCCAAAGGTGGTCTGTAAACAATTTACGTCATAACCAGCTTCTATAGTGACGTGAATTACAGAACCCTAAGAATCACATATTCATATCTTCCACTAACAATAAATTTATATAGGAACTGAAAACACCTCTCTGAGACCCTACGTTTTCGAGTGAGTCATGTATAATTGGTGTTCAGTAAATGATTCTCGAGCTTTCACAAATATAAACTAAACCAATCCTAAATCAAGCGCTTTAAGATACCATTTTTCATTATTGACGGACAATATAAAGTATGGTTTTTCAGCACATTTTCGGTAGTCCATGGTACCACTTAAATTACCAGAGACATTCAGCTTAGTACATATCAATAAATAGTATTTTGAAGAAAATTTATGAAACATTAAAAACATTTCTTTTGATTATTTCACGAATTCATGATCTCTATCATTCTAATCTGTTTTTGTTATGTCTGTTGCGAACATGAAGACTACTAGTTTCCTAGGACTTGCTTTCATACATGGTCTCCGGGAACGACACATAATGAAACTCTAGAAAACAGGAAAGTTTACATTGTCAAGTGCCCTAAACTCTAAGTATGTGCTTTTAGAAGCTAGCGCAAAGACCAATGACCTTATTTACTTGATTTTACTCAAATAATACAACTCGTTAGTTGGATATCTGGGAATTTTTCGGACAGTTTGTGTTGGCTTTTAAGCAGTAATTTTAGCTAGGTTGTCGTTGAGACAAGTAAGTTACACTTGGAAAAGGTGTTCGGAGAGATCGACACGACAGAACAGTTCAATCAGCCAAAAATTACTCAGAGGAGCAACAAGTCACCAATCCGAATGAAACTTTAACATTAGGTTTCTGCTGTCAAGAATACAAATGCTGTACAGAACTTGAAGCAGAGAAAAGCGTTAGGTTCAGGAAGTTTGTCTCTAGACGCTTTTAACGACAGTTACTAGATTGAGAGATAAAGATGAGAACTCAGGTGGTATGTATGAGCCTAGGCAACGATTTGATGGGTGGAGTGGGTTGTAAATTCAATCTAGTTACCTTGCATTTACCAGATGAACAATATTGATGACTCGATTTAAGCCAACTGAATCTAAATAGCTATGCAGAGGAAGTAGAAATAGTATGATTTCCATTGCTCACCACCCTAACTTTTAAGATATAACAGGAAATAGTAGCATCTGAAGACTAACTAGATGCGCTTGATTCTCAAGATCATGGAGGCTACTGAAACTAATTGCCTGTCATGAGCTTAGGAACATTTGGCACTTGTTTCTCCACAAGTAGCTATAACTAGTGAACCGTTTGGATGCATTAAGGAAGTACTAAACAGAACACAACAGACCCGTAGAAAGGCCACTTACAGCAATCATTTAACGTTTAACAGTGAAGAGAGTCAAATGAGTGATATTTTTATGCAGATGCATTTACTTGTTGATATCTTCCAGAAAGATCAGCTATCCTAGAATTTAGGTTGCTGGCGTTCGGACACAAACGGTAGTTTAAAAAATGGGATACAAACAAAAACAACTTGGGGGAAAACTATTTTATATTTTGACCAGTGAAATAGTCACGAAGTTTTACATTATTTGGAAGAAAAACTGATCTTTGATTAGTAAGTTTTGAGTTAACAGAATGTGCACAATCTAACAAATATGCATAGAGTTGTGGGGAACAATCTTCGTCTGAAAAGGAGTTTTCAGGCAAAACATCCTTAAGTTTTTGAAAAGTTTCGACAAATTTACGAAGTTTGAGAGCATGTTGCGCATACCTATTACAAATTTTATCACCAGTTGATCTATCAAACATGGCAGCATACATCTCAAAACGACCATAAGGATGATCTTTATTTACGACTTGATCAGATTCTTTGGGACTATGGAGTTCGGGATTTCCATCTGCATACATCAGAAGATTCATTTTTGCGCTCGTACATAACCACGCTAGACCACTAGGAATCATACCAAAAAAGGACTCTGAAACATCACTCCCTCCACGAGAAATCTTGTTTAAGAACAAAAGCAAATCATTCCATCGCTTGATAACATGAGAATCATGATTTAAAAGCCAACCCATATCCTCTGATCTTTGTAAAATAGACGGTTTATTTCCGAACAGCTTTTGAGCACCTAGAGCAGTTATTGGAAATGAGTTAGCTATCTGTTCAAAGTCCATGCATTCTTCCCCACTTAACAAGAATATGATTTGCTTTTTGGCCTTCCATGTAAGGACGGATAATTCTAAAGGATCACTGGTTCAGTCAATCACTTAATATTAGACCAAACATACTTAGAATACTTCTTCCGAAGCACTGCAAACTTGTGCTTTTGCCTTTCAATAAATTTTGCATGTCTCAGTGCACTCACTGATTCCTTAACATCTTCCCCAAATAATGAGGTTTCAACAAATTCAGCTGCATCTCGATAGGCATTGAACTCATCATCTTTTCGTGACCGCTTTGTGCATCTCGAAAAGTCATTTCTACCCCTATGTGCTGAAACACTAGCCAGTATTTGTAGAAGAGGAATATGTGATACAGATATTCGGCTAATTGCTAACATGAATTATAACCCAATAAGTAAAAAGTGACCATGAAGCGTAACGTACATTGCGAAAATTCCTCTAATTTACACAAAAAGTGTTATATATCCAATATCCAATACATTTTTTACAGGCTGGTATAAATGAGTTGATTTCTTTGAGCCTGGTTCCTGTTGCCTCTAAGGGAGTGGTGGTGATGCATCGGTAAGGTCCCCACGTTGGGATGGTTCGGCGAGCTTAATATATTGTACTCCATAATAAGATCACCTCTGATCCGCCTGTAATTTCAGGTAAATGATCCCAAACGCTGGGGTTTATCTTTGTAAGTTATATTTTTCAATTCTATGACCCATTTCGTTGCACGCCTCTGCACTCGATCCGAGATATTTATGTCTCGTAAGGAGAGGGGGTGCGACAACGTTGTGAACCTCTTGGTGTGAACGTGCAAATGTCTTAACCAGTGTTAAGAATAATTGTGGACAGATAGCACCAAGTAGTCTCAACGTAAAGGGAAGAGTTGCATTTGCCTTGGCTGTGTATCCAATATGGTGGAGGTTTTCAGCGGTTATTAAACCAAGATCGCGCTCTGAGAAGACATTAGGGAGTGGACTTCCGTTGACGGTGTTAATCGCCTGCGTAATTTGGACAAAGTTTTCACTATTCATTTCTCCATAGATGTAATGTCCTGCAGAATCTCAGTCGGATCCTCTTCGCTTCTAATGGACCTCCAGATCTTTGCATCGTTTGCATAGATCAATGTCGACGAGCTAATTTTGTCTCACAGGTCCTTAATGAATATCAGGAAGAGAAGTGGACCGAAGATTGTCCCCCGTGAAACTCCTGATGTGGATAGTCGCCAGCTAGCATGCACTCTATTTACTTTCGTACGAAACTTTCTTTTCTCATGGTAGTTTCTGAGCCAAGATAGGAGTGGGTTGATAGAGTCAATTTCCGCAACCTTCGCGATCAGGCGTTCGCGGGGTGCAGTGTCGAAGGCTTTTGCAAAGTCTAGAAATATTATAAGCACCGGTATTTTTCGGTTCCAACACCATTTTCGACGGTTCCATGCTATGAGTGGAATCGATGCGCACAACGTGCCCTTCAGAAACCCGTGTTGAGCTTTATGGAGGATTTTTTTCTTATCCATGTACTCGCTCATCTGTTCGTTCACCAGCCCTTCCATAACCTTTTACATTATTGGTACTAATGCAACTGGTCTGTTGCCCGGCATACAATAAAGGCGTGACGTGTCCAATCGAATACATTAGGAATGTCAATGGGCAATCGCGCGTAATGTTCATGCTGCCTCCAGAAACTTTGTTGTCCATGATGGTTAGCTAACGGGCAATAGTTACGGATTCCCGCTCTGAGGATGGCGGATTTAGGGCCAGTGTTGGCAATCAACGCCAGTGCTTTTTATTACAATGGGTGAGTCGGTTGAAAGTGTAGGTATCCTTACTTCTGGTAGTAAGATGATATCATGCTTATCCTAAAAACACCCAAATGATTTATCCAAGCTGCAGGGCAGACAATATATCCTAATATTACCATTCATTCAATGCACTAACATTCGTCCTTGCAAAATATTCACGTGTTAATTTCACACTTTCCCTATATGTTTGAGAGCATACATATGTAATCTAAACGTTCGTCTCTCTGCTCGCTGTATATTGCATTCAGTCTGATATCACATATACGACGAATCACCTTAATTATAATGAGACGGCTGAGGTGTTGACTTCATGATAGGTCTGCTTGTCAGTCACTCAGACGTCGGAATTCTCATGAGTGAATTCTTGAAAGACCTAGAAATCTCCACAACGTTTATTGTTTCAGCTTCCTGATGCAACGCTGTATTTATGAAATGTGTCGATGTTTATCAAGGTAATAAATACGGAAATCATTAATGTTAAAACTCATCAAGATACAGTCTCCAAATTTCGAATACTCTGTGAGATACCTATAAATCACGAGAGTTCGCTTCATTCACTGATTTGAATCTGCATGCCTTGAACAGTAAATTGTTCAACACGAATGTTAGAAATGGGGACATATGTGATCAGAATCATTCTATAAGATCGAGTATATTGCGGTTAGATCATATTTTATTCGACAGTAGGACGGTGTCTCCTTTTCAAGCCTTAGTATATACCGTAAGCCTTTGATTTAAAAAGAAGTCTTAATGGCTGCCATCCGTGTGTTTCGAAAGAGTTTTGACTGAACACTTAGTCAAAGCTGGTGGCTTTGATTTCGTATTTTTTTTAGACCTCACTAGGACTGCTTGGAAAGCAATTAACATGCCTTAATTTGACTTCATGTGATCTCGACTGAACTTCAACCCCTACAGGGTTCAAACGTTTGATCTCAAATTTAACAATAGTGAGAAATCGTTCTTCAATGCAGTCTCACTATGATTATGAGTCAAGATCAGTGTCGTTGGCATTCTCACAGTTTTATTATTGTTACTGTTTTCATGTTAATTATTCCACTGAAAATACTTGATCGCGTTATTACGCGATTCATAAGATGCAGGCCAGGAATTCCAGGCAGGTTTATTGTATGATAGTTTATGCAGTCAAGCAAGACAGTTCTTCCATTTCCGACGGATATCAGCGACAATTTCAAGCTACGATCAAGTCTCACGCGCTAGTGGTTTCATTTTCTCTGCTACTAAATGAGTGTGGATGAGATTCATCAGATAATGTAGATCTAGGTGTTAAGGGAATAATTACCCGATCGCCAAAGAGCGAAACGCCTTCACGATTTAGTAATATTTCCTCTCTCCATTCGTAAAAACCATACAACCTACGCTTGGACTTAATATTTCAACCTCTTTTCGTTTCACGCAAATCACTTCCAAAGTACTTGCCAGTGTCCATTACATTTTCAACCTTATCAACCAGTAATATTTAAAAAGACTTACAATAACTTTCGTTAAGTGACCTGTCAAAGTATGAATCCCATCTTAGGAAGTCTGAATTTGGTATGCTTTCAGGCTCTCGGTGCCCAGTGGTAAAATTATAGGTGCTCACGCCTAAATTCCATCTCTGGGCCATGGCTAACAATGATAGATCTAGTGTCCTAGTCGGGTAGTAAATATTCTATGATGCCCGAAAATCAGTAATAATACGGGATTTTATATCGTAATAGTATTTATGCAGTCTCCTTACAGTCCATACTGTTAGGTTCGTCACTAGGTATGTGCGAAACTATTATGGGTTCACCTTAGTCGATAAACGCGAACGAGACAATGAACCAGCGTCCAGGTACGCTACCTTGATCCGCTGACCCGAAGCGGCTAAAGAGAAGTCTTGGTATAGTGTGGAAAGTATATTCTACAAACACCCAGCAAGCATAATGCCATCAAGCACACAAACCTCGTTTATTTATACATCACAGAAGCGTCCTTGGGACAGTTACAAAAATAGCACACTAAAATACACAGCAACCAATCACAGCCAAGGACTTTCCTGGTGGGAAATGAAATCACAAGGTCAACTGATCAGCCCATGCTTACAAACGTGAAATCCGAAATTAAGGAATTTATCAAGGGCGTTTCGGGGATCTAACGTGTCCAACATATACTACACCTTTATCCTCCTATTGCATCTTAGATTATCCTTGTTCACTCTTGCCTAATAGTCTCGGGATTAAAATCGCTGGCTTTCCATTCTGCTCTAAAACAGCACCTGTTACCATGGAGATGCATTTGTTACGGGGATACAATATTTCAGCTGAGAAAGAATCCACCACGTAAGAAAAATAAAATGTTTTTCAGCATATCCTCGTGTCGTAGCTCCTGAACAAACTCTTTACTAGAAGCCAAGTCAAAGGGAGTGATAATATTGCGAAACTTAGGAATAAACCAGCAATAAGACTAAAGAGCACTAAAATACCTAGAATAGTACCGAAAGAAAAGGATCGAGCGAAAGGAAATCAATTAGTTTATAATAGCCCGTAAAAAAATATATTGGGATACAGGAAACAATCCATAATCTGAGTGCTCAGACACTTGTAGATGAAAGTGCTTGGATTAGTGGATCTAGACGATCCACGTCACATATGAAACCCTTAGCATCTATGTTATAAACTCCGCCAGTAGAACCTTCGGGGCTACTGCCGGTCCCAAGCCCCGATAAAGGAGAAGGGTTGGACATGGGGTCGGCGACCCCATCCCGTCAAAAAACTAACTTGCCAAAAAACGCTAACCAGAAAAAATAATCCAAACCCTTTTAACTCTGCCCTGGGAGTTGGAGGAAGAATTATGACGTCTCGTGATGAAAGCCGAGTTCCCTCGGAAGTCATGGGGCTGATGCCTCTTCTGACAACCAGAGCAACCATTCTTTCAGGTAAATGGAACGTTCGTACATTGTGGGGGACTGGAAGACTATTTCAAGTTGCGGCACAAATGAAAAGATACGACCTCGAGGTGCTCGACATCAGTGAAACGCATTGGACACAAGTAGGACAACTGAAACTAGCTGGCATCAGTGGGACTGCTGTTATACTCTGGTCATGAAGAGGAAAATGCTTCACATACACAAGGAGTTGCACTGATGCTGTCCAAACATGCACAGAAAGGCACTGATATGATGGAAATCTTATGTACATAGGATCAATAAATCATACTTCAAAACAAAGAAACAGGACATTACAATAAACGTCATCCAATGTTATGCACCTACCAATGACTACAAGGACGACGTTAAAGATCAGTTCTACGAAAGGCTGCAGTCAATCGTCGAGAAATGTTCACCAAAGGATTTGACGATTCTTATGGGAGACCTGAATGCCAAGCTTGGAATGGACAACACTTGATATGAAGACATCATGGGACGACATGGACTGGGAGAAAGGAACGAAAACGGTGAGAGATTTGCAAACCTATGTGCCTTCAACAAACTGGTCATCTGTGGCACAATATTCCTGTACAAACGCATACACAAAGCCACATGGATTTCACCGGATCACACTACTCAAAACCAGATTGATCATATCTGTATCAACAAAACGTTCAGAAGGACTATGGAGAATGTGAAAACCAAGAGAAGACCTGATATAGCCTCAGATCACCATTTGCTGATCGCAAAAGTGAAACTGAAACTAAAGAAGCACTGGGCAACGGGACAGACAACATCACAGAAGTTTAATACGGCCTTTCTTCGGGATGACATAAAACTCAACGAACTGAAAATAGCCCTCAGTAATAAGTTCCAGGCCTTGCACGATATGCTCAATGGAGAGGAAGCAACATTGGAGAACAATTGGAAAGAGATCAAGGAGGCAATCACTTCAACATGTCACGAAGTTCTGGGTCACAAGAAGTACCATCACAAGGAATGGATCTCTGTTGATACTCTTGCAAAAATTGAAGAAAGGAAGAACAAGAAGGCAGCAATCAATGTCAGCCGAACAAGAGCAGAGAAAGTTAAGGCACAAGCTGCATACACAGAAGCAAACAGGGAAGTGAAGAAGAGCATCAGAGCTGACAAACGAAAATACGTGGAAGATCTAGCAATGACGGCGGAAAAGGCTGCAAGAGACGGAAACTTGAGACAATTGTACAAAACAACAAAGAAGCTCGCCGGAAACTATCGTGAACCAGAACAACCAGTAAAAAGCAAGCAAGGCAAAGTAATCAGCAACACTGAAGAACAGAGTAATAGGTGGGTAGAGCACTTTAAGGAACTATTGAATCGACCAGCTCCACTAAACCCACCTAACATCGAAGCAGCATCCGTGGACCTCCCAATTAATATTGTCGCGCCTACAATTGAGGAGATAAGTATGGCCATCAGACAAATCAAGAGCGGCAAAGCAGCAGGACCAGACAACATTCCAGCAGAGGCAATGAAAGCAGATGTAGAAGCAACTGCGAAAATATTTCACATCCTCTTCAAGAAGATTTGGGATGAGGAACAAGTACCATCAGATTAGAAAGCAGGATACCTGATCAAAATACCAAAGAAAGACGATCTCAGCAAGTGTGAGAAATACAGAGACATCACTCTTCTCTCACTACCAGGCAAAGTCTTCAACAGGGTATTGTTAAGCAGAATGAAGAACTTTGTAGACGCCCACCTTCCAGATCAACAGGCCGGATTTCGTAAGGATCGATCGTGTACTGACCAAATTGCTACATTACGGATCATTGTGGAACAATCAATTGAATGGAACTCACCACTCTACATCAACTCCATCAACTACGAGAATGCATTCGATAGCGTGGATAGGAAAACACTATGGAGGCTTCTTCGACACTACGGTGTGGCTGAGAAAATAGTTAACATCATACGGAATTCTTATGATGGATTCAACTGCAAAATCGTACACGATGAACAGCTAGCAGACTCTTTCGAGGTGAAGACCGGTGTCAAGCAAGGTTGCTTACTCTCACCCTTTCTCTTTCATCTGTCGATCCACTGGAGGAGGGAAGCACGATATTCGGTGGACAGCTAGGACTCAGCTGGACGATCTGAACTTCGCAGATGACCTGACTCTTATATCTCACACGCAACAAGAAATGCAAGAGAAGACGACCAGTGTAGCAGCAGCCTCTGCAGCAGTAGGTCTCAACATACACAAAAGAAAAAGCAAAACTCTCGGATGCAACACAACATGCACCAACCAAATCACTCTTGATGGAGATGCCTTGGAGGACGTTGGCACCTTTACACATCTGGGCAGCATCATCGACAACCAAGTTGGATCGGATGCAGATGTGAGGGCGCGGACTGGCAAATCAAGGGCTGCATTTCAACAATTGAAAAGTATCTGGAACTGCGAACAACTTTCAACCAAAACCAAAATCAGGATTTTTAATACAAATGGAGCGAAATCTTGGAGAGCTACGAAAGTCATCATCCAGAAGATACAAGTGTTTATTAACAGTTGTCTACGCAAAATACTTCGGATTCTTCGGCCAGACACCATGAGCAACAACGTACTGTGGGAGAGAACAAACCGGATTCTAGTGGAGGAGTACATCACGAAGAAGCGGTGGTATCGAAAATGAATGGATGAAATAGGCTTGTATTGGTAATTTAGTGTTTTCTTATGCATATATTTTTACTGTATATCGATAATGACTACATCCTTCCGCTCAAATAAGCTGGCTCTGAAACCGTGTCATTCAATGCTTTCGCTGTGAATAACTTGGAACTTTTGAAATTTTTGTATTTGTCGTCTTGAGGCGGGTCGAGGTTGACTATGATCACCACTATAGATCAATTATGTTGCAATTACTTCGTAAAATCCCTCCAAAACAAGGAAGAAGGTTAGATCCAAAAATAAATGTATATTTGTTGGCGATCTCTCGATATCGGAAGAAAACCGAGGTCGCGACAAATAATACAGGCGAAACTACCACGAGCACAGCGATCAAGGTGAAAGCAACACAAACGGAAAGTGAGTGTGTCCAGTACGGATAAACAAAGAGTACAGTAAAACAATCTTTGGTACAATTAGTTATACTAATAAATGTTTCTATCAGACTAACCTCGTTCTCTTCACAAAAGTTGGGTCACTACAATGTCTTACCTTTCCACATTTGAAGCCACGAGCATAGCGAAATCGACATCAGCCACGAAGACGCATAATACCACATGAGATACGAATTTTAACATGCGAGTATTCTTTTTCCAAAAAAAATCTGTGATTTCTGCAATGTAGTAGATTTATTCACAAGATAGTATGTTTCATAAAAGTCTTTAACCATCTGGAAAATGCAAGGGATTAGTATCAGCTGCTTCTCTAGATTTAGATAATTTGTTCAAGCAATCAGTCGGTCACGTCGTTGGAGTTTCAGCTGTTCGCCGAAATCGCTCTTAGAAGTTTGCTTCAGAAGTTCTAGCATGAAATCTTTTATTGCCTGAATCACAGCACGAACTAATTAATTGAACTGTGCTTTCTCCATATTTCAAAAGTTATTGAGCGAAAAATCTCATAAGGTCGCCAAACGGAAGTAAAAGATTACTCATCAAACTATAGTCTTCTATAACGACTGCAGTTATGAATCTTTCCTGACATAATGTGATGACCACTAAGCATCAAAACACTGTAGTGAGATTGTGACTACTGATCGCGAGATTACCAAGTAAAACTCGTTAACTCCAGAAATCAAAAGGAAGACTATTACTGGATGAGGTGTATTGATTCGTGGTCTCGTGATATCAAGTGATATCAAGATCGTAATAAAGCAGCAGCTAACAAACACCAAGGAAAAGTGAGCAATGGTAGGTACACGCTTGGCGCACGAGTTGTGGCCTTTCTGTACTGATAAACAAAAAAGAGTACAAAACAACAGTTATGGTTATAATTGTTTACAATACTAAGTATTTCCATTTCAGCAATTGTGCTCTCTTCATAAAAGCATTCCATTATAGTAGCCCGTCACTAGAAAGGGTTTACACTTTAGATACGTAGGGGCTTCGTGCGTAGAGGGGGTGGTCGGCTAACGAGCGATCGTAGGGCGGAAGGGTTGACGGACGGGAAGCGACCGATGAAGCTCGAGTTGTCACCGAAAGTCTTCTATGTTGAACTGTACCAATGAAAACGGGCCAGGTTTATTGTTCGAGTTGGCGTGCCACACCAGCGTGGCTCGTATCCAGAGTCTGAGGATTGCGTTGGTACGGGATCGAAACATAAAACTCTGCAGACGTAGGATGGAAAGAGACTGAGCGAGGGAGCCAGAAACGACCAGAACCACCATGTTAGAAACCATAAATATGCCAGATACATTCGGACCAAGAACATCGAACGGATGCATTGACAAGAGTGTGGTTGAATTTTCTACCGTAGCAGTTCAATTCGATTCCAATAGGCGTATGTCGAACGCACCCTCCCTTAGTCGAATATCTAAACACAATAATTCTAGGAGAAAATGGTCTATTTATATAAAAGAAATGGAAATAAAAACATTTACCTGACAATTATTAAGCCTTCCAAGTCGAAATTACTCTGATGAGTATCCGAGTTCAAAAGATTAGGTGAAGCTAGTATACTGCGACGATGTCAAATCCAAATATGGCTGTAGCCATATTATATATCAAATTTAAACAACATGTGTACAGTTCAGAAGCAAACATAAAAGCTTCAATATAAGTACAAAATATAGAAATAATAATAATATACAATGATAAAATCTCAAAATGGAATCAAATAGAGTACCAAAATGTCAACAGAAATAGTCAGTCATATCATAACACAAATATATAAACATGGAGGGATTTTCCAAAAAACAAAACATTCAAAAAAGATTCTACAAAGAGCGTGGGTGATCAGGCCAGCTCTCACCGAGACTGACTGAAGTCGACGGTACCAACAGGGTGATGGTCGTAGACGTGGGCTCAGGATACAAAATGAAAAAAGATAAAAGTGTAGCATACATGTAGTACGAAGATAGTGTACTATCACGTATCCGTTGTTGCTTGGGTGGTTATCCGATAAAAGGTAGGTGTACGCGGCTACCGGAACGCGGGACGGGAGTCTCGTGCGTACTTCCTGAGCCAGCAATCTCAGCCGAAGTCAAGGGCCGCGTGGTCTGCTGATCTGGGGGTGAGAATAAGGTCTCTGATCTGTCTAGCGTTGGATCCGAAGTGGTTTAACGGATTCCGCTGGTAGGCTTGATGGGTCTAGCATTGGGTCTCGGATTAGCAAATAGGGCAATGTTATCAACATGTGCTGGCTTGAGAAAACCAATGCTGACGATCTCAACGCGGCCATGTCGATCAATACAGGAGGCCTATTTCATGGAGAGAAATCACGTGAAAAGGTCCTTCATAAGGCTGTTGCAAGGGTTTGTGTACCGAATCGACTCGTATGAAAACATGTGAACAGGTAGATAGCTCTCCAGGGAGAGTAACCTGTCGATGCTGTATTCGAGTTGACACCGGAGGCAGTGTTCACGTGAATTCGGAAAATAGTTGGACGTAGTTTGGTTTATTGAAGTTATCACTGCTTTGTGGTGTGAAAAACTCCTCAGGCAGACGCAATGTCGTGCCGCATACTAATTCAGCAGCGGAACATTGGATATCTGCCTTTAAACTTGTTCTGATACTAAAGAGGACGAGCGGTAAGGTTTCGTACCAATTGTTGTTTTCGTGTGCTCGAAGAGCACTTTCAAGTGGGCGATG
>CALYCR020003280.1:0-22523 GCA_944470395.2 Schistosoma turkestanicum
ATTAGGAAAGAAGTGATTTAGTAGTATATAATAAAACTACAAGGAATAGAGTCTGAAAGTGCTCCGAAATTGCAGCTATACCTTTGACTGTACTAGTAAGTAACTTTTCGTGTATCCAGTAACTTGTCCACAATTTCTGTGTTTGTGAGTGAGTGGATGTATGAATGCTGACGAAGCAATTAGAAAAAGGGCAGTTGAATGAGATAGCTAGACCTACCCGAAAATGTTCTCAGATTGTCAACCAATGAGTGGAGACAACTTTTTATATCTTCGGAGGTGATAAAGTATCCTGAAAGTGGATTGTTTCCCGTAAATGGAAGAGAGTCAGAGGGGACACGTCAAATCCGAAGCGCGCGCCTACAAATATCACACTAAAATACACAGCGGTCAATCACAGCCATGGATTTTCCTGATAAGAATTGAAAACTCAAGGTCAACTGATCAGCCCATACTCGCAAACGTGAAAAACCAAAAGAAGTCATTTAACAGGCTAGTTTTGGGGATCTAATATCCTCGACACTCCTCCCCCATTTAATGGCGTGTGCTCCTGGGATCGATTTGTACCTTGACTGTCGTTCGCCGCTGTCTGAGAGGAACGAAGAACAGCTGGCTTCTGAGTTTCTCCTCGTGGCGGGGCTACCGGTAGGTTGAAGGTATCAAGCAAGATATTAAGAGGAAGGCCTTCTGCTCTTGATGGGCGATCTGGAGCTAGCCGTCTGTGTATCCGTTTATCGAGTTATCACCTCCTACTTCTACTTCAAACATAACTCGACCAACTCTTTTGATCGCTCGCGCTTCTACCCAAGGATCATGGTTCGTTCTGTAGTCAATGGCAAACACAAGGCATCCTATTTCGTAAACGGATATTATTTGCGGCTTTGTCTCTACTGATGTGGGTGCATTGGTGGGATGGATCAGGCTGTGGATCGTTTTAAACCTTCTTCCCCTCAGGATTTCTACTGAAGACATTTGCTCCGGTAACAACTCATTCGGTGTTGTCCGATAGACGTACAAGAAATTTTGTAACGCATCGACTGGTGTCCTCTCCCATTTTGACTTGAGCAATGCTCTTTTCAACGTATCTACAAACCTTTCCGCCTGCCTATTCGATTGCAGATGGTATGATGGCGAGCGTAAGTTTTTAATGGCTAGCCGTTGACAGAAAGTTTGGAATTCGGAAGAGGTGAATTGAGAGCCATTGTCGGATACGACCACATCTGGTATGCAATTTCGCGAGAAAATTTCAGTTAGGAGCTTTATTGTCTTAGTTGTGGTGGGCGGCATAACGGGGCTGATTTCTGGGCATTTTGAGAAGGCGCCGACCACAATTATATACATAGATCCATTTATTGGACAAGCAAAGTCGACATATATCCTAGACCAAGGATGCTCAGTTTGGCACATAAGACCGGCGGAATTTTGGCATCCATATTTGCCGCCTGCTGGCACTGCATGCATATTTCAACCAACGCTGTGACATGTTGATCCATGAGAGGCCAGTATGCATAACTCCTGGCTATGGACTTCATTCGTTTAACCCTTGGTTGACCGAGATGGAACTGTCTCAGTACTTTTGCTCGAAGGGATTCTGGCATCATTACTCTTTCACCAAACATCAAACAGTCGTTTACGATGCATAGTGAATCCCGCCGCTGATACAGTTACTTCATATCATCATCAAACTTCTTCGACGGCCAACCATTAGTGACATATTTCATCGTCATCTTGATGATGGGGTCGTTTCTAGAAGCATTTTGTATGTCTGTTGCAGACACCGGTAATGCGCGAATTGCGGTTGTCAGATAACATTCTGCGTGGTCTTTTACCGACAGAGATTCGATCACCATGTTTTCCTCAGTCACCACGTGATCATTAACTAGTTGTGACAAAGCGTATGCTTGAACAAATTGTAGAGTGCGTCGATATTGGAATTCGAAATCACACCCCAAAAGCACCAAGGCCCATCGCGAAAGAGGATTTGCAGAATGGGCTGTAATGCCAGACTTTGAACCAAATATTGCTAGCAGAGGCTTGTGATCTGTGAGGAACGTGAATCTCCGACTGTACAGAAACTTGTGGAAACGGCGAACAGCAAACACAAGGGCAAGAGCCTCTTTCTCTCTCCGGCTGTACTTCTTTTCTTCTGGGGTTGGTGTGCAGGATGTATGCATAACGGCTTTTTCTCACGCGTCTGGAAAGTGATGTTAAATAACTGCACCTAGGCCATACGCTGAAGCGTCTGCTGCTACGATGATTGGCATGGATGGGTCGTTGTGTGTTTACAACAATTCCGAGCTAATTATGGACTTGAGTTTACCAGAAGCTACGTCGCACTCTTTGGTCCAATTTCAAGTGCCGTTCTTCTGCAATAGACAATTCAATGGAGCGCGAATATCATTCATCGAAGGAACAAACGCTGAATAATAACTGATTAATCCGAGAAAAGATCGTAATTCCGAAACATTAGTGGGAGTAGGTATCGGTTTGATAGCTTGCATGTTCTCAGGATCAGGTCTGCGACCATCGCCATCAAAGATGAATCCGAAATACTTTACCGATTGCAATAAAAACTGGCATTTTCCTGTGCGTAACCGGAAACCGTTCTCACTGATGCGTTTTAGTACCAATGTCATGCGTTCCTGTAGCTGTTCTAACGTCTCCTCAACAATTAAGATATCATCGAGATAAGCTGCAATCCCTGAGATAATTTATAGGATAGTATCCATTATTTGTTAGAAGATAGATGGGGCAGTCTTAACTCCAAAAGGCGGACGGTTGTACCGGAACAAACCACGATGGGTATTGATAGTAAGCAGCTCTTTTGATGCTTCGTCGACTTCCACTTGCAAATAAACATCAGCTAGATCGAGCTTTGCGAAGATGGCATATGGTAAATAACGGGACATCAGCCAATTTTAGCTGGTCAAACTAATCTAAACAAAGTAAATTTAGATCAGCTGGCGTTATATAACATACCCCAGTAAATGAAGGGTCTCGGAAGGCAACTTTAAATTCCAATTGTCCTAACAGACGAAAGTAATTACGGCATGCTGTAAAAGGCTTCTGTGTTGTGTGCTGCAGGCTTGGGCTACCCAATTTGGTCCCATTTTTGCGTGAGAGGATGGTTTAATATTATGAGTAATAAATTTCCTCTCACCTGGTGATGAGCTTTTGTAGGAGGATATTAGGCTCAATGCATTGGTACCAGATCTAGAAACAGGCTTCTTAGCACTTCTGAATCGGCTTGGCTTTTTCTGTAGGCAAAAACCATCTTTATGACCGATGACTTTACACTTCCTGCATCTACACTAACTAAATGGGCAGTTCTGTACATAGTGACTGTGTGGAAGGGGAAAACTTCATGTCTGTTAACATCTGCATCAGTTTCAGCTGCTGTTCAAATAATAGTTCAAGTTTGGCAGGATCCATATTTCCAAAACCACCGTCGCCAAATAATATGTATGCTTGAGGCTATTACCAGCTAACCTTGGTCGATAAACGCGAACAAGAAAATTACCAGCGTCCAGATAGGATACCTCGAATCCCAAGCTGAAGACAGAAGGCTTTGTAAGCGTAGAAAGTATATTCTACAAACAAACAGCAATCACAGTAAAATCAAGCACACAACGTCCGTTTATTGAAACGTCCGTCAGTCACTTACGAAAATAGCCCACTAAACTATACAGCGCGAAATCGCAGCCATGGAATTTCCTGGTGGGAAATAAAACCGCAAGGTCAACTGATGAGCCCATGCTCACAAACGTGAATAGTCATTAGAATGCGAGACATGGGAGTTCTTCAAATGTGTTTGCACCTACCTCACGCCCGGAACTTAAGAGAGCCGTTCATTGTATTAGAAAGGTATATCCTCTTGAAGACCGAGCATGTAACCCTGATGGTTTAAAATCCCTTGATGTGTATCCTAGTGAGAAGTCGGTATCTGTAGCAGATAAGGTGGCCTTTTGACAAGCGGCCACTAACAGTCCATATAGCTAAGTGGAAACGATTCCTATGTAGAGGTTTTGTGAATCGGAGAGCAAACCACAACGAACCGTCAATTTCACCAGAATATTCTGTACATATTGTTGGCTGTAAACAACGTCAACGTCATACTGGTGAAAGAGGGTTTCCATCTTACTACTTTTACTCCACTGGTGATGAAAATAAAATAATACTTATTCCTTTATATGTCTTTGCTTTCATACCATTTACGTCAATCCTTGTGTAATATCTAGTATTCAATAGTGTACTGAACGAACAATATACATTCGACACATACGACAATAGATAAAGGGAATGTTGTTAAAATTATGTGTATGAGCAGTTATCTCACGATCATGAGCAAACATGAAGAGAGATGGAGTCCTTGCAGAATCGCGCGATATGACACAAGTCCCTTATGAAACTTCATTTTTGAAGGGTTCACTCTCGAGTAAGGACGGTATTATGCCTAGTACTTATTGTTGTAAGTCATTATTAGAGGGTACTAAGGAACAAAGTTTGGACGAGGACTGAGAGGTGTCTGGGAAGGATTTGAGGCCTAGGACACCGGTAGTTGGATTAGAATCGCCAAAAGTAGAACTCTCCTTCTTCGATGGCAGACACCGCGATTACTTTTGGTTTGTAAAACAATTCGACACATTTATTGAACCTAGAGTTATTGATGATAATCTGCGCTTATTGTATTCAATCCACTATTGTAAGGGAAAGGCGAGAGATGCGATTGATGGATGTCTTATAATGGAACCTCACGCAGGATACAAAAGGCCTAAGGCGATTCGAAAGCAGCTTTTCGGACAATCGCGCGTAATCGCTCGTGAAACTTTGGAAGACTTGTCTAGATCTGGGATTGCTGATTATATCGACCCAGAGCAATTGTCGAATTTGGCAATTCAGATGCAGAATGTTGCTCTAACTCTGGAACAGTTAAACTGTACAGCGGAACTATACTGCCTAGTAACTTTGGAGCAAATAGTTAGGCTCTTACCTCATCGAATGCAAGTCCAGTGGGCAGAGCTGGGAATTAAGTGGGACGAAGAGGAAAGAGAGCCTACTTTCAATGAATTGACTGACTTTATTATGTCTCGTGCTAGGATAGCTAGTAGTACATTTGGAAGATTAGCTAATCGCGCGAAAACAGGACACGATATGGAAGCGACTAGTCATTTGCGTGCGAGACATGGGAGTTCTTCAAATGTGTTTGCACCTACCTCACGCCCGGAACTTAAGAGAGCCGTTCATTGTATTAGAAAGGTATATCCTCTTGAAGACCGAGCATGTAACCCTGATGGTTTAAAATCCCTTGATGTGTATCCTAGTGAGAAGTCGGTATCTGTAGCAGATAAGGTGGCCTTTTGACAAGCGGCCACTAACAGTCCATATAGCTAAGTGGAAACGATTCCTATGTAGAGGTTTTGTGAATCGGAGAGCAAACCACAACGAACCGTCAATTTCACCAGAATATTCTGTACATATTGTTGGCTGTAAACAACGTCAACGTCATACTGGTGAAAGAGGGTTTCCATCTTACTACTTTTACTCCACTGGTGATGAAAATAAAATAATACTTATTCCTTTATATGTCTTTGCTTTCATACCATTTACGTCAATCCTTGTGTAATATCTAGTATTCAATAGTGTACTGAACGAACAATATACATTCGACACATACGACAATAGATAAAGAGAATGTTGTTAAAATTATGCGTATGAGCTTTTATCTAATTATCATGAACGTTTGGTGATTGTGTTTTTTGAGCAGTTGATATGGCGGTGCACATATACGACGTTAATCACATTGGAGTAAACTGTCTTCACAAATTTTCTTCATACCCTTCACATTTTTGATTACATAATCTTTGACACATGGAAATATTTCGCACATAATTAGTAGACAGTTTATAAATACGCACGAATTCAAAGTTTTCTCACCTGAGGATACTAATTAAGGACACCACATTGAATAAAGCATGCTAATTTTTCTTGCCTTTAAGCATTTGAACTTTGAATATATACTACCATTATCATTTTCTCATGCAACTCTATATTTCAATAATCCTAACAGACAAAGGGAATTACCAAATGATGTACGAGGCTTCTATGTTGTCTGCCTCAGGTTGAAATCAGCTGATGACAGTTTACCGAATAAATGAGTTCTTGCTCTTCTGCTGGCAGTTTCGTTCTTGCTATATTTGAATTATGCTTTAAGTGAGCATTAGATATTCGGTTATACTTCCCGAGAAACATAGCCTATATGTTCATTATTTGAAGGCATTACATACATGCTAGACGAGTTAATATAAAAATTCCGTTCGGATGTTACCTTAAGATGAGCATGAATAACTCGGAAACAATAATGCGTGAATTTAAAAAATAACTTGTTCATATGTTGAATGCGATAGAAACCTTTCGAGTGTTATTAGATATTCGGATTGCGCTTAAATATGAGCGTTCAAACAGTGTATGTAGTAAATCCGACGACCTATTGTGAATTAAATTGAACGTGTTTCCGATTCACTTTCCATGATAATATCACTGTAAGTTTATATTTGAAATTGTATTATTATCATGGATGAGACAAATATTGAATCGATTAGTGATTAAACCAATGTTCATAACTCAGTTGTACAAGCGACATCTACCAGTCCATATAGCAACGAAGCAACAATTCATATGCAGAGTTAACGTGAATCAGTTTGGACGGTACAACAAACCGTCAAATTCATCGAGAAATTTCGTAAATATTGTTGGCTGGTAACAAGGTCAAAGACACAATGGCTGGAGAAGGATTCCGTCTGATACAATGACTAGGAAAGAACCGTATTAATTACTCACTCATGTGCGTTTGATTACAAACCATTTACATCGTTCATAGTGAGGATTGAACATCGTAAAAAAGATCGGAAAAAATGTGAAATGTATGGAAGGAAACAAACCGTGGCCGTAAAGAAAGTTGAAGATGAACTTGATAAAATCTCAAGTATAGATGCGATCCGACCAACAAATAGCAAACGTAATAGTTGCTAATAATCGGAGGGTGAAAAAGGGTAAACATTATGATCAAGCAAAAGATACAAAACATCACAGGAACTAAAAATCAGAATGGTGTGATTCCCAAGCAAAAACAATTCGCAATTGTTCACAATTGAAATGCTATCGAGATGATATGCTGAACATGAGTGTCGTTGTAGATGTGCGAGATGAAGTTGACAAGGATTGTGGTATTTGTCTTTGTGAACCGTTTCGAGAGATGGTGAAGTGAAGCAACTCAAACGAACCGTCATTAGGCGCGAGAACGGCTGTAAGTGTGAGAATATTGTGAGAAATATTATTTGAATAGAGAAATAAGAAGACATATTTTGTTTGATTGTACCATTTCGTGCTTTCTCGTCAGTTACATACAAGCAATTTGTTATTTGTGTAAATACAGTTTTGAAGATAATGTCAAAATTACTTATTTAGCATGACATTCTCTCACTAGAACCATGGTAAACAAAGGTCAATATACAGTTGTTTTTGAACACATAAAGTTGGACTTTTCCGACCAATCAAGATAGCTTCGAGTAGTTTCAGTGTGTGTGGGTGTGTTTTGATGACATGTTGTAACTCTAAAGGCTGATTTTGGGTCAATCTGATGACCACTCATCATTAGATGTTTTGCAATGGACGAGGGAACCAGTGTTTTGAAACGGATAACTATTATGGTAATTAGAAACACGAAGATGTAATATTGTTTTGGTAACTGTCTGCATTTCCAATGTCTCGATCAATAGAAACGATTTCACCAATAATTATAGTGTTTTTCCTCCTTGACAGGGTGAAAGCCTATAAACCTGCATTTGATGGAGACTGAGTGAACTGCTAGAGTAGAAAAGCATCACGGTCGAATTCCTCCTTACGAGCTTCAATGATGCAGCCCTTACTTAAATGTTTATTCATTACAAGTTTATATTTCTTCAGAAGATTATTATCCTTCACAAACTTCTTCCTTAAACACTCTAGTCTACGTTCAGCTAGTTTCAAATTATTCGGTAGCCTTGGCTCATCATACTTCCAGGGTAGACCAACTTGGAAATGGCCAACCTCTAGTCTAAAGGAACTATTAACTATTTCTAGAGCTCTTTTATCTTCGACAGAATATTCAGTACGAAACCCATCTGCATCCTCGAACTCATGAATATATAATCTTTCTATATCTCGCAAAATATCATTAGTAGAACAATGAAAACACTGAACTTGATGTATAGACCTCGAAGCTTCTTTAGGAACTAAAATCATCCAACCGAGATGAGTACGCACACCAAATGGATGCTTCCTGTCTCCCAGGCAGTGTTCAAGGACATAATGTGCATCTGCAGCATCACACCCAATCAATATTCTTACAAGATTACTTTGCAGCCTCGGTAGGGTTATGTCCTTTAAATGTTTCCACCTGCTCATCCGGAGTTCGGTTAAAGTTTCAGCATAATCGATCGGAAGTTTCTTGGTCGTATAGGCCCTGTTGATCTTTATAGAATCCCGTTCATCTAATGAAAATACCTCAAAATTTAATTCCAGACATTCACAAGTAGAAGTTCCATTCACAGTAGACACTTTTATTGAAGTCTCCTTACCTTTGAGACCTAACCGATTACTTAACTCTTCGCATACAATAGACGTATCTGAACCACTATCTAGAAGAGCGTATGTTTCCAGACATCCTTTGGGGCCATATAGTCTAACCGGAATGATACCCGAACAAACCTTTGAGAATTTGCAATCCTTAGCAAAGTTCACTACATGTTTGTTAGTAGCATCAATATGTAATAATGGATTATGCCGAATCTTACAATTATCAACGCCACACCTTTTGTCCGAGTTACACGACTTGGCTATGTGACCCTTCCTTAAACACAGGTAAAATAGACCATGCTTTCTCCTCTCTGTAACATCCATTTTTGATAACTTCATACAGTATTTCTCATTGTGATCACCAAAACAAATTTCGCAACTTAAAGCCTTCAATGAGTTGCTTGGTTCCCGCTTAACTACATTAAAGCGTAATCTCCTGTCAACTTGGCCTTCATAATTACTTTTACGGAACTTTGAGTTACAATGTACCAATCTACCGAAACGTGATCGCGCAATCCTGGCTCTTTCTTCTACAAACATCACTAATTCTTCAAAGATCGGCTCTCTACCGGTCATCATGATCCTATCAGCAGCTTCCACCCATTTATTCTGTAATTCTGGGGGTAAACGTGACTTGATTATTTCCAGATTAGCCGTATAATTCACATCAGATATATACCACATTTCCTTCAAAGTTATACATACGTTACGTAACTTAATTGCGAAGTCAGTTGGGCCATCGGCGGATCCGTCAACAGATTTAAGGCTAAGTAATTCGGTAATAAGATTACGAGCGACAAGATGTTCTTTACCAAACAGATCATACAAACTTTGCTTAGCTCTATCGTAACCCAAGTGACTGGGCAAGGTAATACATGATTCAGTAGCCATTCTGGCCTTTCTTTACAATAGTATGACAAATATGACAACAACTGGCCATTGTCAAACAGTTTACGCTCTATAATGCTTGTAAAATGACTAATAAAACTGTGGTACTGGCTCGGTTGTCCGTCAAAAAACATCATATCGATCTTAGTCAAAACTGTATTATTAACCGTAGCACGTAATGTGTCCTTTAATTCATCAATACAATCGCATTTTGAGGTGTTAATTACCTTATTACGCGCAATATAACAATCCAAGTACCTTTCCACCTTAGAATTTATCTCAAATTTGTCTACTGACAGTCGGTTATCATTTTCTATGACCTTACATTCTAATTCGGCCATATCAACCTCCTCTTGAAGATCTAACATTTTAAGCTGCTTTTCTAACTCAAGTCTCCTTTCCAAGTTCTTCTTCTTTATTAATGCCTTATCTAACCTCATTCTAGAAGTACTAAACTGAGATGAAGACTTACTATTAACACTAATATCATCAAGTTTATCATCAATAAAATCAGACATACCACAAACAGCTTTAGAAATTTTACCATCCATTTCGTCATTTTCCTTCAGCTTTTTGATTCTGGTTTCCATTGCATGCTTGGTTCGAAATCAATTACCAAGCAAATGTGAATTAATCTAAACGTATTCGACCAATAACAACAAAAATTTGACGCAAAATATCTTGGAGCCAAAACGTCTCGAGGTATCCAATGTACGACAAAAGAATCAAAATTGACGACAACATTTCAATCTCTTTCCGAAATACTATGCTTTGGACATATTGAATTAAATCTAAACATGCTAATTCTAGCGTTGATCCACCTTTGTAAGAATGTGGATAGTCGAGACCCGGTTTGCTATGAATGTTTTAAACTGGCTTTTCTCATTTCTAATATAGTGTAGGACAATCATGGAATCCGTCCAAAACACAACTTGTGCAAACTTGATATCTAACTCGGACTGCAGCTGGGACCCCATACGCGCTGCTAACACTGCTGCCGTAAGTTCCAAGCGGGGCATAGTTTGAAACTTTAAGGGGGTTACTCTTGCCTTAGCCGAAATAAGACGAGAACATATTTCAGTGTCATGAATGTAAGAACGGACGTATGCCACTGCCCCATATCCAATTTCTGAGGCGTCACAAAAAATATGGAGTTCCAGGAGCGAGCGATCTGATTGTGGAAATAATACACAGCGTGGAAAACTAAAGTTCTCAACCCTCTGAAATCCACTTAAAATCTCTAACCAGCGTTTGCCTTCCTCACTTGTAATCTCTTCGTCCCATCCTAGTCCCAAGTTACTTAAATGTTGAAGTAACTGCCTCATAAGAAGTATGGACGGCGCTAACAATCCCAAGGGGTCGTATAATGAAACTACACTCGCCAATATACCTCGCCTAGTGAGAGGGCATTTCGGTATGCGAACTTTAAATTCAAACGCATCAACCATAGTATTCCATAATAAATGAGGTTCAGATGCCTAGGACACCGATAGTAGCCTTGGAATTACCAAAGATTTAACTTATATTTTCTGACGGCAAACACCGAGACTACTTTAGGTTCGTTAAGCAGATTGAAACGTTTATAGAACCTAGAGTAAGGGATGATAACTTGCGTTTATTATATTTTATTCATTACTGTAAAGGAAAATGAAGAAACGCGATTGTAGTTTGCCTTATAATGGAACCACAAGTAGGATATGAAAGAGCTATGGCTATTTTAAGGCAGCTTTTCGGACAATCGCACGTAATCGCTCGTGAAACTTTGGAAGACTTGTCTAGATCTGGGATTGCTGATTACAACGACCCAGAGCAATTGTGGAATTCGGCAATTCAGATGCAGAATGTTGCTCTAACTCTGGAACAGTTAAACTGTACAGCGGAACTATACTGCCTAGTAACTTTGGAGCGAATAGTTAGGCTCTTACCTCATCGAATGCAAGTCCAGTGGGCAGAGCTGGGAATTAAGTGGGACGAAGAGGAAAGAGAGCCTACTTTCAATGAATTGACTGACTTTATTATGTCTCGTGCTAGGATAGCTAGTAGTAGATTTGGAAGATTAGCTAATCGCGCGAAAACAGGACACGATATGGAAGCGACTAGTCATTTGCGTGCGAGACATGGGAGTTCTTCAAATGTGTTTTCACCTACCTCACGCCCGGAACTTAAGAGAGTCGTTCATTGTATTAGAAAGGTATATCCTCTTGAAGACCGAGCATGTAACCCTGATGGTTTAAAATCCCCTGATGTGTATTTTGAGATGGTGGAGAAAACCTGTAGCTCAGGTGGATGATTGTGGTGGTGTTTCGTTCTCTGAGCTGGTTGGTAAATTTACCAACCAATCAGGAAATTCATAGGTGACACTAGATAAAGAAACGGATCAAAAGAGGGAGGCAATCAAAACATAGTTGCAAACAACGACAGGTCAAATGTCAACAATAACCAATCAAGATCGAGGTTAGAAGAACAAGCTACAGGTCAAACGTGGAGAAATTCCAATGCTTCACTTCTATCTGAAGTTCGTGCTGATGATGTTGTTCAGAAGAACAATGATAACTCCACAACCAAAACAACCAGCTCAGAGAACGAAACACCACCACTTGATGTGTATCCTAGTGAGAAGTCCGTATCTGTAGCAGATAAGGTGGCCTTTTTGAGGATGTTAAATAAAGAAAAAGTGAGAAAGGGTGGGCATCAAACGGATCCGAGGTGTGTGATGGTAAAAGCCTCTTAACTGCTCAAAAATCCAGGAACGGTTATTTGGATTCGAGCAAACAGCGGTTGATGAGTACAGTAAATATGAATAAGGACAAAACAGGATTGGCTGGATGGAATAAAGCTTATGTTCGGAAACCTTCACGTAGGGTAAATTATTTGACTCGACCTAGAATTGATTCTAGGACAAAAAGTTTGAATAATGACACAGCACTTCATGTTGCTGAGCAATCAGGATGTCTGCAGGCTACTATATCTAGTTCAATAGAGCATCATGATATCAAAGCGGAAGATATTAGCAGCTTAGCGCGTCCTGCCGATGTTTGTTTACGGTCAACGGATGGACAGTTGTATACTGGTTCAAGTAGAAACAGAAACATCGATAGTGTTAGTGTAAGCGGCAGCAGTTGTAGCTTAGCCTGAATGCCTGCAAGGCAACTATCCCGTAACTCGTCATTAACTCTGAATAATCGGAACATCATTGTGGACAACAGTAATTTCAAGGTGGAGGTGAAACCTCACGTGTCTTTTGATAGTGTGGTTGATGCGAATAATAAACGAGATAGTAACGAGAGTGGAATCAATATAGGTAGTGCTGTTTCTTCCGTTGATGTTTCTAATGTAGCTTCTTTGAGTACTTCGGATCAAGACGAAATTGGATTTTTCAGCGTAGAGAAGGTAGACGTCGGTGGCAATAGCTTTAGTCACAGTGATGGCAGTACTGAGAGGGCTAACATTCGGTACCAAAGGAGCGATGAGGAGTCATCTAAGCTTAATGGACATGCTGTTGTGTTGAATATGCAGCATGAGGAATGGAGTATGCAAGTGTCCACCTGTCGCACTCCATCATCTTTGACTTGTACTACAAGCTTCAGGATGAGCAATACAAACAGTGATAAGATAGAAGAGGCTAAGAGCATTCCTAGTAAGGAAAGCAATGTTGATCGAGTAGAGTTGGGCACTGTGTATTAGTCGACTGGATGTCATGAGAAGATGACTGCTACTAGTACAGATGCGGCTACTAATGATAATATCTCTGATAATACTCCTGCGGGTAATAGTGATAGAAGGAAGTTGAAAGACACTCATCGTCGTCGAAATGATCCTACGTTACGCTCACATACTGCTACCCAAGCTAAGAAGCATAAGAAACGACATGATGCTACTATTATTAAGAAGCGTAAACTTCGTTCTCTTTCCGATGCTGTGACTAGCAATGGAAATAGTAGTCATCAGAATCTTAGTAGTGACAGCGATAATAAAGAGACAGAAAGTGTGAGCAGTCCATCTATAGTGACTAGACGATCAACTTCATCGAATGAGCCTTCTAGTATTTTGTTGTCATCTAACCCTGCAGCAAATCTCAAGTTGATTGAAGATGCACAAGGTTGTGAAACTAAGATTTTTTCTACTCCGGTTGACTGTCAATCGAGTGATGGTGAGAAGAAAGCGTCTGATGGTAACAGCCAGTCTCCAGTGTTGCATGATAACGATGCTATTGATGTGCAGATGTCTGGTGTCTCTGAAACGGAACATGAAGAACAACAAGTGAGTTTATCGGTTTTGGATTGTGACACTAATGCTGTTCTTTTATGTAGCGAGCTGAGTTATATAACAATGGAAGAGTTCCACTCTACGGTTGCTAGTGCAGACAGAAACGACGCGACTTGTCTGACACAACGGAATCATGATGACGATGATAATAATTTGGATGACACCGATGTGACAAATGAGTTGTCGACGATGACGAATGCTAATCGAACCTCCTGTGTATCAGGAGATGGAGAGATAAATCTTGTTCCTAAGTTATGCTATTTGAAGTCTTCGACAGACGAGGAAATATCAAAATTGGAGATTCCACCCTTACATATTATCTATGAGTCAAGAACTTCTGTTGATAAGTTAGCATCAAGGACTGCGTCGTATCTGCCGATCGGAGCAAGTGGTGGTGTATTGACGACTCATTCACATGATGTGGAATGTAAACCCCGGATAAGATATGACCAGCTTTACGACGTGTTATACATGTTCTTGTGGGTTGATTGGATGCAGTTGATACTACCGTTAGGTCATGCTTCGATAGATAGGGGGAATCAAGGAACTGATGGAAAGGTACAGGTACCTAGGTAGCTTGATCGGTCGCATCCATTCTGGGAGGCCGATAGGCGTGAGTCCTACTGTGAGTCCTACTCGTTCTGCAGGAGTAGATTAGGGGATGAGAGTGAACCCAAATATGAAGTGTCAGTATACGCTTACATTTTTTGCATGGAGGGATTTTGCGGGCCGGTGTAGAATCTATTTTGAAGGTTTTGTTTTTGGAAAATCCCTCCATGTATATATATTTGTGTTATGATATGACTGACAGTTTCTGTCGACATTTGGTACTCTATTTGATTCCATTTGATGATTTTATCATTGTATATTATTATAATTTCTATAACTTGTTTTTATATTGAACTTTTCATGTTTCCGTCTGAACTGTGAATAAGCTTTTTAAATTTGATATATATTATGGCTACAGCCATATTTGGATTAAATACTTTAGTAGTAACGAAATGGAGGCATTTGTTCTTCCATAAACGGATAACTATTATGGTTATTAGAAACACGAAGATGTAATAAATTTTTGGTAACTGTCTGCATTTACAATGTCTCGATAAATAGAAAGCATTTCACTAAAAAATTACATGTGAAAATGTAATAAAATGAATCTGTTCCAGACAGAGTAAATAAGTGGAAAGGAAAATACAATTATATACTCTCGTTAAATATCCGGACATCAATATTAGTTGACACGAAAGCTTGTATAAGAGTAGCCTATCAGATTTCGAAGACGCACATGAAGGAGACGTGTATAGTGTTTGTATGGGACTGGTTAGAGCAAAGCTGATATTGAAAGAGATTAATGAGGCGTGTGGTCACACGTTGGACTAAGTTTGCTGAGTGAGAAAATCGCACTAATCCCACGAGTCTGCTCTCTGTGTGTGAGGTCATGTGAAACCACACAAATAAATTCTCATCAATCCACACAAAGTGCATTAGCATGAGAACATCATAAGAACTGATAATCAGAATGGTGTGATTGTCGAGAAAACATAATTCTGAAATGATCACAACTGAATTGCTATCGAGATGACATGCTGAACATGAGTGTCGTTGTAGATGTGCGAGATGAAGTTGTCAACGATTGTGGTTTTTGTCGTTTGAACCGTTTCGAGATATGATGAAGTCAAGCAACTGAAACAAACGGTCATCAGGCGCGAGAACGGTGTCAGTGTGAGAACATTGTGAGAAATATTATTGAGAGATTTTCGAATTGTGCGCGCACATTCGTAATAAAATATTGAGGCTTCAATGTTCGTCGACAGGATAACTTGTATACGAGTAGCCTATCAGGTTTCGAAAATGCACATGAAGGAGACGTGGATAGAGTTTGTATGGGACTGGTTAGAGCGAAGCTGATATTGAAAGTGATTAGTGAAGCGTGTGTTCACACGTTTGACTGAGTTCGCTGGAACACAGCTTTCCGCATGATGCTGAACAAATGATTGAACAGCACGCTCTGTCTGTCACAAAACTCAGCTCAGTTTCACTGCCAGATTCAGAGAAACAAGGGACACAGGCGTCGTGAATCTCAATGCTCGCCGTTTCATTTCCACAACCAACGCACATTTCGTAATCATATCGCTTGCACGTGGCTGCTGAATCACGCGCAAATACTACGTTCGCCGAACAAATTGAGTATTGCATTTTGTATTAGGTTGGTCAGGTTCCGATTGTGGTGAATTTTGTACTGGTTTGTGAGACTTTGATGAATGCTGAGTGTTTATTAACAGATGTCTATGCAAAATACTTCGTTTTCGTTGGCCAGACACAATCAGCAACAACAAGCTCTGGAAGAGAAAATACAAGATTCCAGCGTAGTTGGAAATAAAGAAGAAGCGTTAAAAGTGGATAAGACAGACATTAGTATAAGCACCCAACAGCGTCACAAGACAAGCATTCTCATGCAAGCCACAAAGGAACAGGTAAATAGAATATTTGGTGAACACATAACGCCGAAAAAGAGACAGATATGAGATCAATGAATAAAAATGAGACAGAACTGTTTAGGAAATCCCAGATATAGTTTCGTTATTACCTCTTACTTACTCACTTTCGTCTGTTACCCCAAATGGAGCATAGGCCGCCCACCAGTTTTCTCCAACCAACTCTGTCCTGGGCTTCCCTCTCCGGTTCTGCCCAATGTTTGTTCATTCCTCTCATATCTTTCTCTATTTCACGGCGTAATGTATTCTTTGGCCTTCCTCTTTTCCTTTTGCCTTGAGGGTTCCATGTGAGGGCTTGTCTCGTGACGCAGTTAGGTGCTTTTCGTAGAGTGTGTCCTATCCACTTCCACCGCTTCTTCCTAATTTCCTCTTACACTGGAATCTGACTTGTTCTCTCCCACAGTTCGTTGTCGCCGATGGTGTCTGGCCAACGAATACGAAGTATTTTGCGTAGACAGCTGTTAATAAACACTTGTATCATCTGGATGATGGCTTTGGTAGTTCTCCATGTTTCCGCTCCATACATTAGAACTGTCTTGACATTTGTATTGAAAATCCTTATTTTGGTGTTGATTGATATCTGTTTGGAGTTCCAGATATTTTTCAACTGTAGAAATGCAGCCCTTGCTTTGCCAATCCGTGCCCTCACATCTGCATCCGATCCACCTTGATTGTCGATGATGCTGCCCAGATATGTAAAGGTGTTAACGTCCTCCAAGGCATCTCCATCAAGAGTGATTTGATTGGTGCATGTTGTGTTGCATCGGAGAATTTTGCTCTTTCCTTTATGTATGTTGAGACCTACTGCTGCAGAGGCTGCTGCTACACTGGTCGTCTTCTCTTGCATTTGTTGTTGAGTGTGCGATAGAAGAGCCAGATCATCTGGGAAGTCCAGATCGTCCAGCTGCGTCCTAACTGTCCAGTTGATACCGTGCTTCCCTCCAGCTGTTGACGTTTTCATAATCCAGTCGATCACCAGGAGAAAGAGAAAGGGTGAAAGTAAGCAACCTTGCCTGACACCGGTCTTTACCTCGAAAGAGTCGGTTAGCTGTCCTCCGTGCACGATTTTGCAGTTGAATCCATCATAAGAGTTCCGTATGATGTTAACTATTTTCTCAGGCACCCCGTAGTGTCGAAGAAGAGTCCACAGTGTTTTCCTGTCCACGCTATCGAATGCTTTCTCGTAGTCGATGAAGTTGATGTAGAGTGGTGAGTTCCATTCAATTGATTGTTCCACAATGATCCGTAATGTAGCAATTTGGTCAGTACACGATCGATCCTTCCGAAATCCGGCCTGTTGATCTCGAAGTTGGGCGTCTACGAAGTCCTTCATTCTGTTTAACAATACCCTGTTGAAGACTTTGCCTGGTATTGAAAGAAGAGTGATGCCTCTGTAGTTCTCACACTTGCTGAGATCGCCTTTCTTTGGTATTTTGATCAAGTATCCTTCCTTCCAGTCTGATGGTACTTGTTCCTCATCCCAAATCTTCTTGAAGAGGATGTGAAATATTTTCGCGGTTGCTTCTACATCTGCTTTCATTACCTCTGCTGGAATGTTGTCTGGTCCTGCTGCTTTGCCGTTCTTGATTTGTCTGATGGCCATACTGATCTCCTCAATCGTAGGTGCGCCAATATTAATTGGGAGGTCCGTGGATGCTGCTTCGATGTTGGGTGTCTTCAGATGAGCTGGTCGATTTAGGAGTTACTTAAAGTGCTCTACCCACCTATTTCGCTGTTGTTCAGTGTTGCTGATTACTTTGCCTTCCTTGTTTTTCACTGGTCGTTCTGGTTTACGATAGTTCCCGGCGAGCTTCTTTGTAGTTTCATACAATTGTCTCAAGTTTCCGTCTCTTGCAGCCTTTTCCGCCGTCGTTGCTAGATCTTCCACATATTTTCGTTTGTCAGCTCTGATGCTCTTCTTCACTTCCCTGTTTGCTTCTGTGTATGCAGCTTGTGCGGTAACTGTCTCCGCTCTTGTTCGGCTGACATTGATTGCTGCTTTCTTGTTCCTCCTTTCTTCAATTTTTGCGAGAGTATCAACAGAGATCCATTCCTTATGATGCTGCTTCTTGCGAACAAGGACCTCCTGACATGTTGAAGTGATTGCCTCCTTAATCCCTTTCCAATTGTTCTCCAATGTTGTGTCCTCTCCATTGTGTAGATCCTGTAAGGCCTGGAACCTATTGGTGAGGGCTATCTTGAATTCGTTGAGCTTTACAGTATCCCGAAGAAAGGCCGTATTAAACTTGTGTGATGTTGTCTGTCCCGTTGTCCAGTGCTTCTTTAGTTTCAGTTTCATTTTGGCGATTAGCAAATGGTGATCTGAGGCTACATCAGCTTCTCTCCTGGATCACACATCCTCCATAGTCCTTCTGAACGTTTTGTTGATACAGATATGATCAATCTGGTTTTGAGTAGTGTGATCCGGTGAAATCCATGTGGCTTTGTGAATGCGTTTGTGCGGGAATATTGTGCCACCGATGACCAGTTTGTTGAAGGCACATAGGTTTGCAAATCTCTCACCGTTTTCGTTTCTTTCTCCCAGTCCATGTCGTCCCATGATGTCTTCATATCCAGTGTTGTCCATTCCAACCTTGGCATTCAGGTCTCCCATAAGAATCGTCAAATCCTTTGGTGAAGATTTCTCGACGATTGACTGCAGCCTTTCGTAGAATTGATCTTTGTCGTCGTCATTGTAGTCGTTGGTAGGTGCATTACATTGGATGACGTTCATTGTAATGTCCTCTTTCTTTGTTTTGAAGGATGCTTTAATGATCCTGGGTCCATGAGATTCCCATCCTATTAGTGCCTTTTGTGCATGTTTGGACAGCATCAATGCAACTCCTTGTGTATGTGAAGCATTTTCCTCTTCATGACCAGAGTATAACAGCAGTTCCCCTGAAGCTAGTCTCAGTTGTCCTACTTGTGTCCAATGTGTTTCACTGATTCCAAGCACCTCGAGGTTGTATCTTTTCATTTCTGCCGCAACTTGAAATAGTCTTCCAGTCTCCCACAATGTACGAACGTTCCATGTACCTAAAAAAATGGTTGCTCTGGTTGTCAGAAGAGGCATCAGCCCCGTGACTTCCGAGGGAACTCGGCTTTCATCACGCGACGTCATAATTTTTCCTCCAACTCCCAGGGCAGAGTTAAAATGGTTTGAATTATTTTTTCTGGTTAGCGTTTTTTTGGCAAGTTAGTTTTTGACGGAATGGGGTCGCCAACCCCATGTCCAACCCTCCTCCTTTACCCGGGCTTGGGATCGGCAGTAGCCCCGAAGGTTCTACTGGCGGAGTTCGTTATTACCTCGTTCAGAGAGTAATTAACCTACTTGTATATTCTGTGTGTAATGCGCTGTCTGGTCTCTTCTGTTTCGCATTTATTTTCTCCTAATTTTTATATTTCATCTCTGAAGTGAATTTTCATGTTATTTTCGGTTTCTGTTTCCTACATGCTTAGTTTTTTCTTTGTGAGCCCAATTTTCACATTCAGATATCAATATCATTGTTTGATGTGTTGACCTTACTCAACCTCGTCTCATACGAAAGTTATAATCGCTATTTTGACTTTGAACTTCTATTGTTTCTTAATGAACTTATTTTCTTTTGTAAATACTATAAACTCGAATTATCCGGAAGAGATACACTGGTGCATTTAACTGTTTTAATTTATTTATTGTATCCAGAATTCACTGATTTGTGAATGAATTGTGAATAAAGTTTTCACAGCAAAATGTTATTCATGCGGAGCTGTTGCCATCCTTACCTTAATCGCTCGAGATGAAATGTTTGCTGACTTTTAATAAACAAACTACTTTTCTCTGCTTAAGAAACTCAACATTTTGAGAACATTTAAATCGTTCCGCTTTGTGTAAAAACATTCCTTGATCTTAGCAAATCGAATTACTTTGACTACTCGTCTCCTGAATGTAGTTGGTTTTGATCAACGATGACATTATATTCAGAAATCAAATTGCGGCGTTCAGTCTAAATTCAATAGCTTTATCAATCTCGACAGTAATTATGCTACGTGAGAATAATAATTTATATTTGTGTTGGGGATGTTAGATCCCCGAAATTCGCTTGATAATGCCGTATTTTGGTTTTCACGTTTCGCCAGCATGGGCTGATCAGATGACCTTGAGATTTCAATTCCCACCAGGAAAATCCATGGCTGTGATTGGCTGCTGTGTATTTTAGTATGCTATTTTCTTAACTGTCTCAAGGACGTTGTTATGTTGTATAAATAAACGAGAGTTGTATGCTTGATTGTACTGGATTGCTGGGTGTTTGTAGAATATACTTTCTACGCTTACCAAGACTTCTGTTTTACCGTTGGATTCAAGGTAGCCTTCCTGGAAGCTGGTAAAAGTATCGTTCGCGTTTATCGACTAAGGTAAACTCGTAATAGCCTCAAGCATACTAAGTGCCGAACACATCAGTGGCGACGGGGCTCACAATTCACAATGTCAATTAATCTTGAACAGTTAGAATCTTTACTGGAACGTCAAGGTAAACGATATGAACAGTTCCAGGAACGTATGTTGGAGCTATTAATGAAACAAATGAATTTGAATCACAGAGGTTTTGCCGATGATTCATATAATCCGCATACAGACTCGATAGTTAATTCCATTCATGAATTTCATTTTGATGGCCTTGCTGGTGTGACTTTCGAGTCTTGGTTTAAGAAGTATGAGGATTTGTTCAAGGTCGACCTCAACAATCTTGATGACGCCACCAAAGTCAGAATCCTTTTGAGAAAGCTCGGCACAATCGAACACGAACGTTATAGTAATTTCATCCTCCCAAAGAACCCACGAGATTTCTCTTTTGATGCTACAATTGATACGCTGTCGCAAATCTTCTCTGAACAGTCATCTCTCTTTAATATTCGTTATCAATGCCTCAAAATAATCAAGTCAAATGAAGATGACTGGGTAAAGCATGCTGGCTTAGTAAATCGTGAATGCGAACGATTTAAATTATCATCAATGACGGAAGATCAGTTTAAGTGCCTTGTGTTTGTGTGCAGCTTACAATCTCCCGACGATGCTGATATAAGAACCAGAATAACAAGTAAAATTGAACAGTGCCCAAACATCTCGCTTCAAGAAATAACTGCAGAGTGCCAGAGATTAGTAAACTTGAAGCATGATACCTCCATGGTCGAAAACAAGGGCCTCTCATCATACGTGCATTCCATTAGTGAAAAGAAAAATTCCAATTCGGCCCAAAAACCCAAAATGAATCCACCTTCTGCTTGCTGGCACTGCGGTTCATGGCACTATGTACGGAACTGCCCATTTAGGCAGCATAGATGCAGGAAGTGTAAAGTCATCGGTCATAAAGATGGCTTTTGCCTACAGAAAAAGCCAAAGCGATCCAGAAGTGCCAAGAAGCCTGTTCCTAGATCCAGTACCAATGCATTGAGCCTAATATCTTCCTGCCAAAGCTCATCACCAGGTGAGAGGAAATTTATTACTCTTAATATTAACGGTTATTTGTGTAGAATGCAAATAGATACTGCATCTGATGTCACTATCCTCTCACGCAAAAATTGGACCAAATTGGGCAGCCCAAGCCTGCAGCACACAACACAAAAGCCTCGTACAGCATGTGGTAATTATCTTCGTCTGTTAGGACAATTGGAATGTAAAGTTTCTTTCCGAGATTCGTCGTTTACTAGGGTATGCTATATAACGCCAGCTGATCTAAATTTACTTGGTTTAGATTGGTTCGACCAGCTAAAATTGGCTGATGTCCCGCTAAATACCATATGCAACCTGGTATCACAACGACATGACCCAGAAGCGTATACGAAGAAGCTGATGACAGAGTTTTCAACCATTTTTGAACCTGGATTAGGTCGGTGCACTGCTATGAAAGCAACACTTCGGCAGAAACATGGGGCTAAGCCTGCTTTTCGTCCAAAGAGACCTGTACCGTATGCTACATTAGCAACAGTAGATGAAGAGCTGGATCGCCTTCAACGACAAGGAGTTATTACTCCCGTTTCTTACTCCAGTTGGGCAGCAACTATAGTCGTTATCAAGAAGGCCAACGGAACGATACGTATATGTGCTGACTTCTCTACAGGTCTCAACGCAGCTCTAGAACAGCATCATTATCCTCTGCCAGTTCCAGCAGATCTGTTCACTATGCTGAATGGAGGAAAGTTCTTCGCAAAGCTTGACCTAGCTGATGCTTATTTGCAAGTGGAAGTCGATGAAGCATCTAAAGAGCTGCTTACTATCAACACTCA
>CALYCR020003281.1:0-26659 GCA_944470395.2 Schistosoma turkestanicum
TTTAAAATTGTTAACGATAAAAATTGCAAAAGATCTTCCTCCTTTTAATTATTTTTAACTGTCACTCAGCAAAAAATCCGAAAGATCATCCACAAAATATTGTTTCGAACTGTGACGGATGTTCTTCTGTTGCAGTTCACTTTTCACTCGCCAGGTGCAGGTTCAGACGCGTCTCCCCCAGTCAGGGACAAAATAACGATAATTCTGGGAGAAAACGGTTCTATTAAACGATAAAATGGGAAATACATCTGCAGAATGATATGAACAGTTTATCACTGTTAGTGTGTCATTGGTGTTCCACATGTTCGCAATTGGAAAGCTTTCAAGAAAGACATTGTTGTTTTCAGTTTCTTGTGTTATAGCGGTTGTTGTATTAGAATTCACTCTTGTAAAAACATTATCTTTGAATCGAAATGGAGTTAACCTAATGTATATGTAAGTGGAATGGATAATATTCTTGATTTCATTTCGTGATTTTCAATGTCATTATTGAATTCCATAGTGCGAAATTCCAAATCATGAAAGTATCGCATGTCACAGTCATCTGTTATTTCTGACCATTCGACGTCTGTGGAAAATAATTTATATTGATGTTTGCTTGGGTGTATGGTGTAAACAAACAATTTTACAGCTAGCCTATATGCTGCGACATCAGTTTCAATATATTACTTTTAAATGATTAAATTTGACTAAACAACGACAATCTCATCATCGCCCGTGGTTGATACAAATCAAGGCTTCCTGCGCGATACTGTTTATTAAACAAACTATTAGCAACAAGAAATGAAGTCGTTCAGCATCTACATTGCGAACACGGCAATGACGGGGGTATTAGTTTAAAAACTTCATAGAAGTCAGCACATCGGTGGATGAATAGAGTTTTTAGGATTGCAAACGAAATTGTGACAAAATAATTTCAAATAAAACATTTTCTTCTTTTTGTTCTATATGGCATTCGCAGTTTTTTTGTTCATTTGTTGTTGTTGTGCGGTGTTCATTGTAACTTTCGGATGGACTGCTGCATTTCAGTATATTGTATCCTATCTGCCTATTGCGATATGTGAAATATCCCACAGCTGACGTGAAATTCGACGTAAAACTTTTTTAAACCAATTCAAAGTTGCATAGACTAATTAATTATGATAGATAAGAGAGAAAAGTCGACAGTTTCTACTGGATAATATGAACGATTGAAAATGTAAATGAAAATACAAACTGATGATAATTTCTCTTAACGACTTCGTGAATCTATTGTATTTGATCTGTAGTGCCTCCACATATATTCCAGTTCTCTCACATCTAACTTGGTTAAGCCCTTTCGATTAATTTATTTAACCAAGCCATTTGTATAGCAACAACTCATATGTGTCATTGGTATTTTTAATTATCTGGTTTGTATGAGCTTGTACGACTGAGCATTGCTTACTCTTACGCACTTACTCATCCTTTTCGCTTTAATGTTAATCTCTTAATATCCCCATGAACTAACATGATTTGTATCGCTTGCTTTTGACCTTGTCAATCGGTTGTCGCTTTTATTTATGTGTGTGCATGCCTATTTCGCTTGTCATGTCTGTCTTATTTTTATCTGACCATATATTCTTAGTCATACTCTATCTCTTTGAGTTGGCTCTTAGCCTTCTCCTATTCGCTTCGTCCACTCGCATTGTATTCCAAAGAGTCGGCTCGTTAGCCATTCTCCACAACGTTCGCATTGTAATCCAGAAAGTTGGCTTTTAGCCTTCTCCAATTCGCTTCTCCGCTTCGCTTTGTGGTGTGCCTCGAATAAACGTATCCATCAATACAAGTTTGTCTTCTGATTTATAAACCGAGCTTAAGAAAATGCAATAAATAGGCACACTACAGATCAAGTGATCACACAGATAAATAAATAAACAGGCATTCTCAAACCTTGTCTATCCCGAGCCTACCTTTCCAGTTCTGGCTAATAATTATTCATTCTTCTCATATCTTTCGCAAATTCAAAGAGTTATGTGATATTTGGCCTCCCTACTGTTGTGCTGATCTCGAAAAAACGCGCCGGGTTCATGTCTTGCAACCTATTCGGATGTCTATCTCATTGTGTATTAAGTGATTCAAGCGCTACTGACTGATAAATTCTTCTGTTTTAAGGTTTGTTTGGAAAATTCACACTGTTATTGCCGATGGCTGAATAAAATCATAGTGGACAGTATCGGATATGTTTCACACATTTAATGCTGCTCTTGAGTGAAACGTTTGTTACATAACACGCGATGAAGATGAATCAAAAAGAAATATGAAGTTCACCACAGATAATAACAGGAAAATAATGTGCAGTGTCGAACAGCGTTCGATCAAATAAACGAGTTCGTAAAATAACGAATGAGAATACAATATAAATTTATATATATAGGAAAATAAATGAGTTTTCGAATCATCAGGGATGCGAATAGTACACATAATAGGGTGAAAAATTACGTAGGTGATCAGCTATGTTAAATTACAACTGGACAATATTCAACGCCAACGCTACATAAATGTTAACACTATTCAATTTTCCGAAAAAAAGGTAATAAAAAGGTCTAACAAAATTAACAATTAACTGCAATAGTTGGTACAGCGAACAAAGATACCGAAATAAACTTTGTTTGAGAGAAAAACATCGAATGTAAAAGGATACAAAATATCGAAATTTTCGAAATCGGGATGTTAAATAGATCTTACAATTATGTTTATTAAAAGCATAAATAAGCTTATGTTCGTATTTATGAAACATGTCAATTATGATAAAAACGCAACTACGAGAGAACCCAATAATGTTTTAGGAATTTCACACACTCTGAAGAAATCTAAAAAAAAGGTAAATCATTGAAAAACTCAAAAAAGTAATGTGAATAAAACAAATGCACTGGGAGGTGCTACAAGACTTCGGTATTGGTCGAAATTTCTTCATTTGTTATAATGCTGCCTATGTTTTAGTGATTCGCGACTTAACATCTGCAATGGATGCACCTTGATTTTTGCGGAAGCTGCGAAGACAAGCATAGATTTTACGTCCTCTAGAGCGTCTACACGACTAGTGACTTGTTGCATATTTTCTTGTATTGCGAAGTCTTTTTTTTCCTTTTTTCCTATTTTGTATGTCAGGATCCACTGCTGCTCAAGCCGCCGCTTCTCTGGTGTTATTTTCTCTAATTAGTTTTTGCTTGTGCAATAGAAGAGCTAGATCAAGTTCAATATATATATCTCCCTGCAGCAACAAAGATTACAATCATCTTCCGTGCTGTTGTCTTCATAATATAGCCTATCAACTAGAGAAAGAAAAATGGTGAAATTAGCAAATGTGCCTGATGTCCATCATCATTTCGAAATCGTTTTTCAGCTGTCAACCGTGCACGATCTTTCGGTCTTTTTCACCATCAGAATTTCGTGTGATATTGACTATATTCTCAGGCACCTTATAGTGTCGAATGAGCACATATAATGTTGTCGTGTCGACGATTTCAAATGCTTTAAATAGTGCATGAATTTGACGTCAATGTGATGCGCTTCATTCAAATGTTTATTACGCAGTGATCGTTATGTTTCACATCGGTCGATCCTAACAAAATAAGTATGTTGATCCTCTGAAGAATTGTTCACCTTGTTCATGAACACTCTGTTACGACGTAATATAGTTTTATAAGATTAGAGAGGCCTCTTGTTCTCAAGTTTTCTGGGATCGTCCATCTTTGTTGTTTTGATTGTGTATCCGCATTTTCATTCTATTGGTACATATTATTCATCTTCGAAATCTTGTTAAAGATAACGGAGACTATCAAGTTATTGGAGATTCAGATAACGGAGCCCTTAATGGAATATTGTCTGATGATTTCACTTTGACGATTTCGATTTGACGGTTTCATTGATCTAATAAAATGTGTTCGTTCATGCTGATGAATAATTCGCTCTCACTACGTTTCACTGATCGTTTTGGTTTACGATAATTTCCAGCAAGTCTATTGAACGTAACGCATAACTGCCAAACGTTTCCTCTGATTGCAGCATTTTTCACAGGCACAGTAAGATCTTCCGTATATTGACGTATGTTGCCTCTGACGCCCTACTCCAATAACTCGTTCACTTCTGCGCTCTCAGCTCGTACGTCGACTGATTTCAAAACGACACCAACTTTCTATTATATTTAGCTTCACTTTCATTTTCATTAGTTTCTTTTCACACTTCTTACTTGAATTTTAGAATAAAGTCAATACAGCACTTTGATAATGATGATTACGTCGTCTTAACAACCAAACATGTTTTTCAAAAACTGAAGATGTTAAAAACTTTGTTCGAAAAACCTGTTGCTAAAAGTTTGGAAAACCGTCATTACTATCGTTTGTTATAATTATGTGTTACACTATCATTTTCCGTCTTTCACGTCGGTTGTCAGACTTCAAAGTAAATGAATGTGAACTACCAACGTTATTGTTTGTATGAATAAACTGTTTATCAGTCGATGCTCTGGACCACAGTACGGACCACATGTAAATTGAAATGCGCAATATTTCATAGATAATTTCTATGTTTTATCACATTGATCTAATTGGTTTATATATTTATTGATTTGCTTCAGTTGGTACTCTCCTGACACAAAACATTATATGAGTTGATGAAAGGTCGATAGGAAGTCAAAATAATCGTGACATATTTCTGTAATGAAGTATTTTGACTACAATATGGAACAATCAGGGCGCAATACTTCAATACGTTTTATTAGCACAGTAATTCAACAAAACATCAAAAAGTCCAGTCATTTTTTACTTTTAAAATCACGTTAACACTCTGTCCGTAGCATTAATGCTTCACCTATTGAGACGTGGGAGAATTAGACAGGCAATAAATGTCGGAATAAACCTATTAGACGATGTCAGATTTTACCATACGTTCATCGCATAAATTTCAATGGCGAAGATATTTATCAAAAAGCTCTTATAATTCTGCCTGCGTTAATGGTTTCTGATATATCGATTTCTTGCTTTAGTAGATGACATGCATATCGAAATACGCGATTGGAGTAAGGGTGTATCTTTTAGGAAAGATTTGGTATGTTGTATGATGTTGTTGCTACGCAGTGTTATTTGTCGAACGTAAAAGTTGGATATGAATTAAAAAGTACCCAAAATGGTTATTACTTTACAATATCCGATCTGCTTACAACTTTAGTTACCAGCTTCAATTTCGTCGGTCGCCATGATGGGAATAACGATAATAAAAACGGTTGGAAAACATAAAATATTTCACCATAGAAATTGATATGTTCGTCACTTAGGATGCTTGAGGCTGTTACGAGTTTACCTTAGTCGATAAACGCGAACGAGACTTTTACCAGCTTCCAAGAAGGCTACCCTGAATCCAAGAATCGAAATAGAAGACCTTGTAGGCGTAGAAGTATATTCTACAAGCACCCAGCAATCCCAGTACAATCAAGCATACAACTCTCGTTTATTTATACAACATAACAACGTCCTTGAGACAGTTAAGAAAATAGCATACTAAAATACACTGTAGCCAATCACAGCCATTGATTTTCCTAGTGGGAATTGAAATCTCAAGGTCATTTGATCAGCCCTTGCTGGCGAACGTGAAAACCGAAATACGGCATTATCAAGTGAATTTTGGGGATCTAACGTACAAGAAATTTTTTAACGTTTCGGCTGGCGTCCCCTCCCCTTTTGACTTTAGCAGTGCTCTTTTAAACGTATCCACAAACCTTTCCGCCTGCTCATTTGATTGCGGGTGGTATGATGGCGAGCGTAAGTGTTTAATAGCTAGCCGTTGACAGAAATTCTGGAATTGGGAAGAGGTGAATTGAGAGCCATTGTCGGATACGATCACATCTGGTATGCCATTTCGTGAGAAAATTTCAGTTAGGAGCTGTATAGTCTTAGTTGTAGTGGGAGGCATAACGGGGCTGATTTACGGCCATTTAGAAAAGGCGTCGGCGACAATTAAATACATAGTTCCATTTATTGGGCCAGCGAAGTCGACATGTATCCTGGACCAAGGATGCTCAGGTTTGGGCCATGAATCCGGCGGAATTTTGGCATTCATCTTTGCCGCCTGCTGACACCGGATGCATTTTTTAACCAACGCTGTGACATGTTGATCCATGTGCGGCCAGTATGCATAACTCCTGGCTATGGACTTCATTCGTTTAATCCCAGGATGACAAAGATGGAACTGTCTCAGCACTTTTGCACGAAGGGATGCTGGCACCACTACTCTTTCACCAAACATGAGACAATCGTTCACGATGCATAGTGAATCCCGCCGCTGATACAGTTGCTTGATGTCACCTTCAAACTTTTTCGACGGCCAACCTTTAGTGACATATTTCATCGTCATCTTGATGATGGGGTCGTTTCTAGAAGCACTTTGTATGTCTGTTGCAGACACCGGTAATGCGCGAACTGCGGTTGTCAGATAACATTCTGCGTGGTCTTCTACTGACAGAGATGCGATCACCATGTTTTCCTCAGCCGCCACTTGATCATTAATGAGTCGTGACAAAGCGTCTGCTTGACCGAATTGTAGAGTGCGTCGATATTGGATTTCGAAATCATATCCCAAAAGTACCAAGGCCCATCGCTGAAGACGATTTGCAGAATGGGCTGGAATGCCAGACTTTGAACCAAATATTGCTAACAGAGGCTTGTGATCTGTGAGTAGCGTGAATCTTCGACCGTAAAGAAACTTATGGAAACGGCGAACAGCAAACACAAAGGCAAGAGCTTCTTTCTCTATCTGGCTATACTTTTTTTCTGCTGGGGTCAGTGTACGGGATGCATGCATAACGGCTTTTTCCGACGCCCCGTCGCCACTGATATGTTCGGCACTTAGGATGCTTGATGCTATTACGAGTTTACCTTAGCCGATAAACGCGAACGATGCTTTTACCAGCTTCCAGGGAGGCTACAACTCTCGTTTATTTATACAACATAACAACGTCCTTGAGACAGTTAAGAAAATAGCATACTAAAATACACTGTAGCCAATCACAGCCATTGATTTTCCTAGTGGGAATTGAAATCTCAAGGTCATTTGATCACCCCTGCTGGCGAATGTGAAAACCGAAATACGGCATTATCAAGCGAATTTTGGGGATCTAAAATTGAGAATAATTGAAACTTTGAACCGTTCACCATTAGACTTTTAATATCCTGAAAGTAGCAGACGGCCGTCAACTTGCGTTTCGAGCAATCGACATCGTCGATCACTCAATAACTATGAAACATTGACACTCTCATATTTCATGGTGCTTTCAAAGTGATCGTTTCGTTTGCAAGTAGCAATGTCAAGAATGCAATTATGAATAACAAGGCACGAAGAACAAAAGCAAAAAATTCTGTTTCATTTTCTAAATGATTGTTTATTCATGATTTATTGCTTCAAAATGAATGCATAACAATTCATCAAAATCATTTTTAAAACAAACATTTTAACTGTTGATTATCAATAACTGTTATCCATGCTATTCTTATTTTCATAATAAGTGTCAATCAAACTATGTTAATTTATAAATGTGGTTGTTTTCCGAATTACAGTATGCCAATCCAGTTTTGCATGTTCCGTCACATTCAATCTTAAGGCAAGCTCATTTATGCAGCTGCATCCTATTTTGCGTTAAAAGCAACCGTTTGTGTGAATGTGTCGTACTTGAGCTCAACAAATCTGTCAGCTCAAGAATTTGATGTAGTCTCAGTTACGTCCGTAGGTGCGCATGCTTAGTGCTTGACGTTCTAATATAACGAAACGTTAGGCTTTCTATGTCTGCAGTTCTGAGTTCAGTGTATTGATATATAAAATGCAGTCAACGGTTCGAATTCGTTTCGTGATTTTACCACTATTTCTCATTATCTGGAAACGTTTATAAGGACGATCAGAATGCAACGTTATAAAATTATATCGAACTTGAACAACTACTACCTAATAATAATTAAAAATAGCTTCTCTTACGGTAATTGATAATTTCATTCTTCCTATCTTACTTGTCTCATTTCATATAACTAATCTATTGGCACCATCAAAGATCTAGTGTGCGTCTGCAATTCCCAGTTCGTTCATAATCTATACTCACTAATTCACTGACATTTGTGGAGGGACTCGTTCGAATATCGGCTTGCAAAGCGACAATATTTCGACGTTTTGATGATCAGAAGGATGAAAGAATAGAATAATAATATTTTCTTTATTAAGGAGTTTTTGTCCTTTAGTTGTTAGCAGTAGGATGTACAACAATTTCAGTAGGTTGTGTATAGTGGTAATATGTACGCAGTTTGATTACGTCAGAAGTTTTTCAAGTCACACTACAAAATTGTACTGAGGAAGTTTGAGTATATTGGCGTCGATCAACATTCCAAAACACAGGTAACATAAATGGAAAACAAATGCGAAATAATGATAGTCTATGGAGTACATGATATTTATGAGAGTCTTATAACTATGTTGAATCTATTTATGTAGAGTAATGTTTTTGAAGTATCACGGCTTTCACTAGACACTCATGGTGTTTTCTCATGAGCGCTTACTTTATAAATTCAATCAAAAATCGTTTACCATTGGTTTATGTGTGGATGACATGTAATCAATTCCTCACTGATTCATGTCTAAGTCTTTTTCTGGTTTTATTTCCGGTTCAACTTTGTGTTGTCTTGATGAAACAAAGCTTACTTCATTTGAAAGGAACACTAAGAATATTATTTTGATAAACTTCAAATCCTGTATTATGCAGCAAACGACATATAACTATTAAATGACTGTGACGTCTACTCATATGCACTGAATCTGGTGAGGTAGTATTGAGTTTCACAAACTATTTTTGACAATATATGCAGTCAGTTGGGAAGAAAATCAATAAACTTTCACCTAAAATGGATAACTGAACCTCTCAATCAATTTGAAAGATAATGATTATCACAAATTCGTCACAAACCACAAGGCGCAAATGAAGAAACTAGGCCATCACCCAATTACTAGAATGATGTGTTCTACTAACTGAGGCAGAAATGAGCATACTTATGATCTATAAAATGTGATCAAGCTGCACGTTCAGTGATTTCTAAAAACTGTTCAGTATTACTCAAAAGGATAGAATATTATAAACAAAAATCTGACATCAATATACTACTTTTTTTATAGTTCTAAATAATTATGGTCAATAGAGCATATGCCAGTTTTTCATCAAAGCATAATCTCTTACAGTGATATCTGGTTTTCACCATTCTCAATCTATTTGACATTTCAGAGTATTTTATAGCCCATGATTCTGTTCTGAAATTAAACATAGCTCGTAATGTGACACGAACGTCCGTAAATGCACAATCTGACAGTTAACTATTCTTATAAATGCTGGTGATGGGTATTGTTTTCGCAAAAGCACCTGCTTAATTACTTTTGACTGATTCCAAAGTTGCAGCTTAATCCATCAACCGAAATGCTCAAACCTCTTTGCAGGGCCTGCGTTTTTAATTGTTTGTTCATTTCTACAATGTTTGTCCCAACTTATTAAAGTTGTATTTTCTTTGGGTTTTTTCTCTCCTGTTTTTCTAGAAGAATCACAGATAGTGCATGTCTTGCGACGTATTTGGCTGTTAATTTTCAATAAATCCCTATCCATCTTGTTAGAAATGTTTGTTGATTAGTTCTACACCTTTAAGAATACGATTTTCAGTACGATTAAGTAATTCGTAAATGTCACTACTAAAAAAAATATTTTTTCCTCATCTCTCGAACTTATGCGACAGTGCCTAAATTACAACGGCGAATATTCTATTCGAATATTCATGCCAGATAAGCATTTCTTAGTATTGAAGCGAGGGGCCTGGTCATAGAAATTAAAGCTAATAATTACAGAATTTAGAGAATAAATATTCAATGACGTTATAGAATTGAACGTGCTTACAGTATCTCGTCGAATTAACTACAACACGAAAAGCATAAATTGAATAGTGTGACTAGAGTTATCGTCGTTTAAGTTACACGTCAGCATTGCACAATAACGGAAAATTACTTAGAGGTCGATCCAAGGACCTATATAACAAAGTTGATTTTTCCAAACTACGTTGCATAAAGTCGTGTTTCCTTTCGAATGTATGCGCGTTTATGGTCATAGCATAGACTGAAAGCATTCAAAATATACAAAGTATATAGTTGTATGGTTGATATGCAAAGAATAACTTAACTAAATGCTTTATTCACTTTTGAAAATCTGCTGTATATCATAATTTTAAGAGATAATGTTCATTCTCCGATGTGATTGATTTAAACACACTAAGTTATTTGAACGTTTCTTTTCCCATGAAAATAATTGTTTCTCATCGATCAACAACAATAAATCTTTTTTGCAAACTTCAAATCTTTCAAGGAAACGTTGTTAGTAATTTGGTATATAAATACAAGAAAAAAAAACAGTGGACGAGGATATCTGACTACATGAATTCCGTGCCTAGTTATGAACAGTCTGAATTCAGTTCAATGACTCTTCTATTTTGCTACCGTATACTGATTGTAAAACTTAACAATTTATATGACGAAGAACCTTCAACGATGTAAACATTCCAAAATGAGGTCAGTTGTGTAGTTTTGATATTCATTTAAAGGATATAAATTAAAGCATCTTCTGTTCTTCTTTCATGGTCCAGAAATTTTAAAAGACCTAAGATACTCAGAATACACTTGATAAAGGTTCTTATTTCGAATTATACGTTTTCAGGCATGCTCTGCTTCGTTGATCCAAAGATAAAACTTCACACCTTAGAAAGTACGTATCGTTTACTCTTGGAGGTATTATTTCGCTACGCCGTTTGTGTGTGTTTGTCAGGGGCTTTTCGATTATTGGGAATGAATTGAAATCGCTATCTTTTGGGCCTCCTAATTTTTGGACATCCGTTCAACACACATTTCACAAACCTTTCATCTAATTATTTGGGCCTTCAGACTCTCACAATAGCGTAACCTATAGCGTCTCTCATTGATCTCATTCACTTTCTGTGATATTTCAAGCAAAATAAATGAAGAACATGAAACAAGCAACTCATCTCAGCAAGTTTCAGAACCACGGTCACAACAAATTATTCTCTCATTATTAATGACAGTGTCTTTATTTAACCAGGTATTGATCCAGAAAAAGTTAATTATCTTTCGATCAAATCAAAGGCGATTGTGAGTCGACTTCATTATTTTACAACAATCTTGTACAAGGTAAGGAAGATAAAAACAGAGTTCAAATAACTACAGGTCAAAAGCTTCTTTGACATTCCTGCCTGTCTCATAAGCTAAATCATATCATGCAGAGTGATAATGATGTTTCCAACATCCTGCATGAAGGATAGAACACGAAATCGTTGTCACTGAACACCGGCTTCGAACAAATTTAAATTGTTTTCTCACGACTTTAGAATGTAATAAAATGAAACTGAAAATGTTCGTGGAAGAATTGATCACGAAGAATAGCTTGAATACAGCAGTAGGATTTATATATGAGAAGCGGCAGCACATACGACAATATTACTCAAAGATGACCAGTGTGGAAGCAGGTTCGACATGAACTGCACTCGAAATACGTTAAGAAATAGGTATATCATGCAAAACAAATGAAAAAACGAATACCTAATCACACTTGACTGCGAAGCTTTGTAAGATATGTGAAACTTGATCTATCATTATTTAGCGGAATGTATCTGAAAAATGGTCTTTATTTCAAAAGAATTTTAAGTAAACATCAAAGTCAGAGTTTACGTTGAAAAATCATACATTTGAATGAAGCGAACAACAAAAGCTATCGTGAAAAAGAAACGAGTATTTATTGACATTAGACTAACAAAAAACTGATCATCTTCGCTCCAAATATCTTGAATAATGAGGTGTGGCATCACCAAGTTTACGAGTGAGCAAACGAGTACCAAAACAGCTGGAAATGGATAGACTACTTTTATTCCAAATCGAACAACTGCATAGGAAGACAGATTCTCTCTTTGAATGCTCGAAAACTTTAAAGAAAGAATAGACGGGAGGTACACATGATACACAAAAATACAATCCTAAAATAACGAGTTAATATGTACAAATGTCAATCAATATGCAACTATATACAAAGATAACTCATTGACCGACAAATAAGGACTTTTTCGGCACTTTGCACAGTGGATTAAAATCTGCAAATGAAAGAAAAAGACAGAGAGTATGAAAAGTAGAAAATTACGTCAATTTTTAAATGTTTTCATATATAAGGCACTTCTGAGCAAGTAAAACAACTACAGCATAAGAGATAATGTGAAACGTTTCTTTCATTGTAAAAGGAGTACTTTCTCCTCTACAACAATCGAATCTACTTCATTTGTTTTATGAGTAGCTGAATGCGGAAGTTTTACTGTTTATTCACAAGAAATAATCTAAAAATAAATAAATAAATTATGAAAGTCAGTTGAGCAAGTTGTAATGGTTGTGTGGTCAAGTTATACTATTTTATGTCAGGTAAAAGAATGTTAGTCAATTTCAATGAAGTGTTGTCTTCCTAAACAGCTAAAGTATTCGAGATATATTGATGATTAGCTATCTAAGTATTTGTTAATGAAACGTTCAGAACATATCGTGCAACACCTTGTAAGGTTTTTCAATAAAATTTCATCCATAATAAATGTAAAATCCGCATTAACTTCATATTGTTACGGGTTGAAATCTCGTTCCATTTTCTAAAATATTGTAATTTATAAACAAAGAGGTAACTGAACTCAACATCCTTTAGTGTGCATTTCTTTTGTTTCCGAAAAAAGATTTTTGTAACGAGGAAACATCTCCCCATTGCTTCACTATACCTTTGATAATACGTGAATTCAAATGATGACAGTGAGTTCAATTGAACTAACAGCATTTTTCTCATCTTACTTTTGTCCTGGCACAGGCCGCAGACCAGTCACTTACATGAAAGTGAGTAGGGATCCCTGTCAGCCACCAGTAATTAGGCTAGCCGTTGTGCACAGTTATGCAGTTTTATCAAACTTATGAGTTCGGAACGATGTTGTCTATCTTCTCAGGCACGCCATAGTGTCGAGCACGCTATCGATGAATTTGATCTACAGTAGTGAGGTCCAATCAAACAGGTTAGTTTACGATGAAGCCTTAGAAAATTCAGCATGTTTATCTAGAGGTTCGACGTCATCAAAGTCCTCCATTCTATTCAACATTGGCTTGTTAAAGACTTTGCCTTCTGTTGAGGAGACAGTGAAGCTACTATGGTTGTCTCACTTGCTGAAATCGGTTTTCTTCTGTATGTTGATGAGGTATCCTTCTTTTCAGTATTTTTGTACCTGTTCAACAGTACAACTCGGGCTGAAAAGATAGTGAGGTTTTTTTCCAGATGCTGCACTTTGATCTTATACCAACTTCACTGGATTGTTGTCTGCTTGTATGTTTTTACAGCATCGACGCATATCCTGGTTTATTTAGAGCATTTTCCTGTTGTTTATCAGTACTGTTGTCCTGTGCGTCTGAAATGCATTTCACTGAATCCGTGCACTTTCATGTTTTATCTATTGATTTTACAGCAACCTGGAATAGTCTACCAGTCTCACAAAATGTTCGCAACTGCAGTCGTTGTAAGGAGTGAGCTTAGGTTCATGAATTCTCAAGCATCTCTGCTTCCCAATGAGCCTTCATAATCCTTCTGAAAATAGACCTTCTACCTAAACTGCAGAGGTAAAATTATGATAACTATTTTTACTGATTAGCGTTTCCCACCAAGTTAGTTTTTTTTATTGGAAGGAGTCATCAACCATATCATCGAGCCTTCTCTTTTATCCGATATTTGGACTGGCAGAAGACTCGTAAGCGACTTATGAGCTTGAATCATTGAGAAGAAGTTTCATTTTTCATACATCCTCAATTGCCGAGTATTGTTAACTTCCTCCGAAACTGGAATACGAAATCTTATTTTTTGCTTTAAACTTATTGAACGTTGTTTGGTCCAAAGTTCAGAGAAACTTTTATCGATTGGCAACCATCAAATGTTGTACAATACTCCATCAAATTTTGGTTTTACGTTTTGGAAATCTAATCGGAACGTGTTAAGTGAATGCTGAAAATGATCGATGTGAGTTTGATAAGTTTATTAACATCATATCATAAAAGCGATAGGTTTTATGGTTTGATTTAATGTAATATTGCATTCATCGTGTCAGTATATTTTTATGAATTGATGTTTTGATTAAAGGTAGATTTAAAAATCCATAGATGCAGATATATAATATTATAGTCAAATGAACAGTAATATGAAACATAGTCACGAGCCATCTCCAGATAGTTGTTCTTCACAAAACTAAATAATTCATAGATATCAAAATGCATATCTGCACTTAGAAATTAGAGAAAATGTATAGAAATAAGAGTGGATAATTCTGTGTAATCTATGTAATACATATCATTTTTGTTTATATCCAACATACATGCCGATTCATTTTGAGGTGGAATTATGGAACATATGCAACATAATTATATCAACCATGGCAATATGAGCATCAAAATCAGTGTCAAAAACCAATCCGCTTAACACCGGTTGCACTAAAACTAATTGCACAAACACGTCATGCATGTAAGTAATAAACTGTAACTAAAAATTAATCATTCACATCATAGAAGCAACCAAGATTGGTGGAACGATCCAGTTCGTTTGTCTGGTGTCATGAAACATGATAAACCTGACTTTCGTATTTTGTGTAAAATCGTTGAAGTTTATACTTTACAGCAGTCGAATGACCTTTATGACAGATTTGATTCGAAATGCGACAAGGAAGGCATACAAGTTTGAAAAGCTTTGATTTCAACATTATCCTGAAATGAATAAACTGCTTTCTTATGACTATGCCTCAGCGAACGTTTTGACCTTCGAAAACGTCGTTGATTTTTCGTCAAAACGATTCCTGTCATCTGGTTGCCAGCATATTTGATGGAAATGGTTAAATATCTTAATTCACGTAACTTTCAGTTCAGACTATATTGATGTACAGCTTATCTTCTTTTTTCAGATCTATTACACTACTGTTCGCAATCATCATCATTCTGAACAAAGATTTTCACTGTACAACTATTAAGAACTCTATTTTCATTGTTTCAACGGTTAGTGGAACATGATCTCAATCACGTTGCATGTTTTATTAGGTTTTACTGATTTTCTTGCATAAACAGTAGACAATATACAGGTTATTTGATATTGAGTTCAAGTAAACAGACAACTGTTGAGAATTATTGTCAATTCAGTAAATAATGATGATTTACTGTACTTAGGTTATGCTAATCCGAGAATATCGATAGGTCAAAAATCTGCCTATGTGTGGTAATACTGTGAATTTGAAGAAAGATAGTAGATATAAGGTGTCCGTAGTGATGAACCATATAAATGGATTATTAATTAGTGTTATAATAACAACTCGTATTATATTTTCGATAATTTTGATGCACAATGCACTAAACTCATAGCGGCTGAAAATTTTTTATTAGCCGTTTTCTGCTGCATGAACGTAAATTCTTCAAACTTCAGGCAAAAAGTGCCTACGTTATTTTTACATGATTCAAAGTAAAAATATGTCCAACTTTGAGCCTCTGTTGTTTGTCAAACTTTCCTCTTTTAAGTTCGTTCCACAACTCATCTATGTACATTCATTTACAAGATGTTTTACGATTCACTCATTTGTAGATTTTTGAAGAAGCACTCAATAGTTGTTCTCAACATCAAACTGTGGATAACGACGCACTATTAGAAATTATTCAGTCATTTATCTCAAAGTTGAATAATTCGGTAATGCATTTAACCCCTAGTCACATATTATTCGTCTATTTTTCAGTTAATCTTAATGACAATCGGTGTCTTATTAATGGATCCACCTGGAGAATGGTATGAGCATGTCGTTGCTGCAATTATTCCATCCGTGTTAACGATAATCGCTTTTTTGTTGGGTGCCATACCGAAAACAGAATAACACTATTTTCTATTTCCTGCGTATTAGTTACAGCTGGAATCGTCTTATCTTCCTTAAGCATAACACACATATGTGAAAACTGTGTACGTTTATGTGGTTTATTATCTTTACAAAATCGAAACTGAATGCCGATCAAGTGTGTTAAAAATCCATAGTTAAAAGACCCCCGAATCAAAGCATGTTGTGTATCAAATGTGAGTTTGACGGAACAACTAAACGGTGTGAAATATACATAACAATCAAAGATGTTCTACGCCTATACTTGTATGAGGCGATTAGCTGCAATATGCCTTGACTCTTGAAAGAAATAACGCTGAAATAATACGTCTTACAGTCAACACACAGTTGCAGGTTTACATATTAATAAAATGTATTATTCAAAAATATGCTAAAAGATAACTCAATATTTCATATGCATTTATGCGAACGTAGTTAATTAGAAGTTCCTTCGTACATTTTTAAGAGTCTCATTCGTAAACAATTTATCAAAAACATGAAGTAGAGTAAGTTGGCACCTGCATCAAGAACGCAACATTGAATGAACTCTGGGTGGACACACTGCATTGATTTCGAAACCGTTGTAGTCTGTATATCTGTGAGTTAACAACAGTTCAAAATAGAGAAAAAACTATTTCAACTAAAATATTTTGTATTTATTTTTCTAGATTGTTTACGCCATTTTGTCGTTCATTTGTTGGTGTGGTGCAATGTTTGTCGTAAGTTTTCCGGTTACAATCGAATTTTCATATATTAAACAGACTATGTTCATTCATCATTTTCAAATAGCCTACTCAACATATAATCTTTGATTGGAAAATATTTGCAAAGTTCACGCAAGGCATTCTTCACAATTACTCATACAAATTGTGAAGCCTAATAACGCTAGTTCCCTTTTTCTGAAATAATTGTTAGGAAATCTGGTTTTAATTAGACTTGTTTCACTGAAATTTAGTCTATAAACATTTGATTCATTAAAAGGTAAGACAGATCACTGATTTGTTATTTGCCCTGGTTGAGCCATATGCAGTTTCCAGACAATAAAAAGGCCATCGATAAATATCGTTTTCTTTAATACATTAATGTGGTGCCTAATTTTATTACTTTTGTACTAAATATTACTATATCCCAAATTATAAGTGATCGCATCGACCACGTTTTACTTGATGGAACAAAACAAATTCGAAACTTACCCACTTTTTTTATGACTTTCATAACTTCGTTAGAATATTTGACACTGCTGATTATTTCACAATTTCATGTAAATTATTCTTTTTATTGTTGTAATTCCACCACTCCTAATGAAATTAAATGATCTCGGATTCTTGGTCCATAATGCAGTAAACTGTACTTTACAGGATATCTCGTTTTGAGTAGTTATGTTAATCGTTTGAACAATACGAAATAAAGCATGTTCTGTTCATATACGAAGATGCCTGAAAGAATAAACATCAACAACAGTAAGCGCTGTGAATTATTCGCTTTTCGAAGAATACTGAGAAAGTATATGATTGGATATTGCTTAGGTGAATACATTATATTTAAGATATTTAAATTCCTTGTCAGCAGACTCGATTTCTGAAAAACAGATCATGATCGGAATGCACAACTATGTCTACCAGTCACCCCAGTCGAACTTACAACTACAAATTACTATCTAAGATTACCTGAAATGTGTGATTCACTGGATGAGGTGATTTTATTAGATTAAAAGGAGTAAGTGTGTTATTAATAAATTGCTACTTCACTAACAGTTTGTAAGTAATAAAATGGTGAATATGTTTACTTAAACAACATATATTGTAGCCACAAAAAATACATAGAGCTAAGAAACGTTTACAGTACAAAAAACAAAATATGAATTTCAGGTGACTAGTTGATCTTCTCATTTACAGTGAGAATCATACTGTTTTGAAGTAACAATAAGCAACAATTATTGACGCATTATTTGGTTAACGAATACACATGCTGTTATACCATGTCACACTGAAACCGTTGTAACATCTTACCAAGGAAATGAAATATACCCAAAAAAGCTTCCGTTTTAATAAGGTGAATATCACGTTTCTCAACAAACAACTTGCTAACTCAATAGAATTAGATCCACAGGATAAGTTATAATACATCAACGGTTATTGATAGCGGCGCCTTTAAAATACGCCATTAAATACGGAAGTGTAAAACGAGAGTTTACCAACACCGTCTCTCGAGAATGATAATGCAGTCAAATATTAGTCAGTATCGAAACATAGTGCAGCGAAAGCAATCAGATCAGAAGAACAAGTTTTATAATTGTCTTCATTTAGAATTTTTTCTTAAGCTGATTATTTAACCCTAAGATCGCAGTTCCCACGGGAAAAACCGTTCGCATTGATTGGTTACTATGTAATATTTGTGTGCCGACTTGTTACTTTCTCAAGAGCATCTCTGTGATGGATAAATAAACGCGATTTGTGTGGTTGGATTCCTTGTTTGATGGCTGGGTTAGCAATGAACACACTTTGAACGCCATATCGAGAATTCGCATTTCTGCCTTGGAGTAGGCTAACTGTAGGCTGGTTCATTGCCTCGATCTCGTTTATTTATTCGAGTTTTAGGCATACTTAGTCACGAATGCTATAATATGCGACACAGAATTGACAAACAAGTAATCGACTCTCTATGAATGCAGGTTAACTAGTCCCATTTACAGTTCTGAAGCCAGTCTATGAAATTACCCGTGATACTTCAGAGTTTCCTTATGATATAGACACCAATACTGATACTACGTTCTGGCGTAATGAATAAGTTTTTGAAGTAGATTTTCCTTACAAAGATTGTTACTTTCACTTCGAAAACTTGATCCATCATAACTGGAGCAGGATTGCAATTACATCCTTCCGCGGAACCCACATGACCGACCATTCGATGTCAACGTTCAGTCTCTCAGCGAACTTTCTAGTTATCATGAATTTCTCTCCAATGCTCTTTACCACTGCTTACAAATTATCATTATTGAGTTCGAAAACTCCAAGACGGATGCAGGCATTGTCACTTGTTATTGTAAGCAGATAACGTGGTGCTGACGAATTCAACTACCTCATACTCATATGCAACTCCGCCAGTAGAACCTTCGAGGCTACTGCCGATCCCAAGCCCGGGTAAAGGAGGAGGGTTGGACATGGGGTTGGCGACCCCATTCCGTCAAAAACTAACTTTCCAAAAAAACGCTAACCAGAAAAAATTATTTCAAACCATTGTAACGCTGCCCTGGGAGTTGCAGGAAGAATTATGACGTCTCGTGATGAAAGCCGAGTTCCCTCGGAAGTCACGGGGCTGATGCCTATTCTGACAACCAGAGCAACCATTTTTGTAGGTACATGGAACGTTCGTACATTGTGGGATACTGGAAGACTATTTCAAGTTGCGGCAGAAATGAAATGATACAACCTCGAGGTGCTCGGCATCAGTGAAACTCATTGAACACAGGTAGGACAACTGTGACTAGCTTCAGAGGAAATGCTGTTATACTCTGATCATGAGAAGGAAAATGCTTCACATACACAAGTACTCGCACTGATGCCGTGCGAACATGCACAGAAGGCACTGATAGGATGGGAATCACACGGAAAATAGATCAATGAAGCATCCTTCAGAACAAACAAACAGGACATTACAATGTACGTCATCCAATGTTATGCACTTACCAATGACTACAATGAGGACGGTAAAGATAAATTCTACGTAAGGCTGCAGTTAGTCGTCGAAGAATTTTTCACCAAAGGATTTGACGATTCTTATGGGAGACCTGAATGCCAAGGTTGGAATGGACAACACTGGATACGAAAACATCATGGGACCAAATGGACTGGGAGAAAGGAACGAAAATGGTGAGAGATTTGCAAACCTTTGTGCCTACAACAAACTGGTCATCGGTGGCACAATATTCCCGCACAAACGAATACACAAAGCTACATGGATTTCACCGGATCACACTACTCAAAACCAGTTTTATTATATCTGTATCAACAAAACGTTCAGAAGGACTATGGAGGATGTGAGAATCATGAGAGGAGCTGATGTAGCCTCAGATCACCATTTGCTAATCGTCAAAATGAAACTGAAACTAAAGAAGCACTGGACAACGGGACAGACAACATCACACAAGTTCTTCGGGATACTGTAAAGCTAAACGAATCCAGGATAGCCCTCACAAATAGGTTCCGGGCTTTTCAGGATCTACACAATGGAAAGAAAGCAACATTGGAGAACAATTGGAAAGAGAATAAGGAGGCAATCACTTCAACATGTCAGGAGGTCCTTGGTCGCAAGAAGCACCATCACAAGGAATGGATCTCTGTTGATACTCTTGCAAAAATTGAAGAAAGGAGGAACAAGAAGGCAGCAATCAATGTAAGTCGAACAAGAGCAGAGAAAATTAAGGCGCAAGCCGAGTATACAGAAGCAAACAGGGAAGTGAAGAAGAGCATCAGAACTGACAAACGAAAATATGTGGAAGATCTAGCAATGACGGCGGAAAAGGCTGCAAGAGAAGGAAACATGAGACAATTGTACGAAACAACAAAGAAGCTCGCCGGGAACTATCGTAAACCAGAACGACCAGTGAAAAGCAAGGAAGGGCAAATAATCAGCAACACTGACGAACAGCGAAATAGGTGGGTGGAGTACTTTAGGGACTATTGAATCGACCAGCTCCACTGAACCCACCCAACATCGAAGCAACATCCAAGGACCTCCCAATTAACATTGGCGAACCTACGATTGAGGAGAGCAGTATGGCCATCAGACAAATCAAGAGCGGCAAAGCAGCGGGACCAGACAACATTCCAGCAGAGGCAATGAAAGCAGATGTGGAAGCAACTGCGAAAATATTTCACATTATCTTCAAGAGGATTTGGGATGAGGAACAAGTACCATCAGATTGTAAAGAAGAAGACCCCATCAAAATACCAAAGAAAGGCGATCTCAGCAAGTGTGAAAACTACAGAGGCATCACTCTTCTTTCAATACCAGGCAAAGTCTTCAACAGAGTATTATTAAACAGAATGAAGGACTTCGCAGACGCTCAACTTCGAGATCAACAGGCCGGATTTCGTGTACTGACCAAATTGCTACATTACGGATCATTGTGGAACAATCAATTGAATGGAACTCACCACTCCACATCAACCTCATCGACTACGAGAAAGCATTTGATAGCGTGGATAGGAAAACACTGTGGAAGCTTCTTCGACACTACGGTGTGCCTGAGAAAATAGTCAACATCATACGAAATTCTTATGATGGATTCAACTGCAAAATCGTGCACGGGGGATAGCTAACAGACTCTTTCGAGGTGAAGAACGGTGTCAGGCAAGGTTGCTTACTCTCACCCTTTCTCTCTCTCCTGGTCATCGACTGGATTATGAAGACGTCAACATCCGGAGGGAAGCACGGCATCAACTGGACAATTAGGACGCAGCTGGACGATCTGGACTTCGCAGATGACCTGGCTCTTCTATCGCACACGCAACAACAAATACAAGAGAAAACGACCAGTTTAGCAGCAGCCTCTGCAGCAGTAGGTCTCAACATACATAAAGGAAAAAGCAAAATTCTCCGATGCAATACAACATGCACCAAACAAATCATTCTCAATGGAGAAAGATGTCTTGGAGGATGTTAATACCTTTACATATCTTGGCAGCATTATCGACGAGAAAGGTGGATTCGATGCACCGGTGAGGGCGCGGATTGGCAAAGCAATGGCTGCATTTCTACAATTGAAAAATATCTCGAACTCAAAATAACTTTCAATCAAAATCGAAATCGGGATTTTCAATACAAATGTCAAGACAGTTCTACTGTATGAAACGGAAACATGGAGAACTACCAAAGCCATCATTCAGAAGATACAATTGTGTATTAACAGTTGTCTACGCAAAATACTTCGTATTCGTTGGCCAGACACCATCAGCAACAACGAACTGAGGGAGAGAACAAGTCAGATTCGAGTGGAGGAGGAAATCAGGAAGAAGCGGTGGAAGTGGATAGGACATACACTACGAAAAGCACCCAACTGCGTCACGAGACAAGCCCTCACATGGAACCCTCAAGGCAAAAGGAAAAGAGGAAGGCCAAGGAACACATAACGCCAAGAAATAGAGAAAGATATGAGAGGAATGAACAAACATTGGACAGAACTGGAGAGGGAAGCCCAGGACAGAGTTGGTTGGAGAAAACTGGTGGGCGGCCTATGCTCCATTGGGGGTAACAGGCGTAAGTAAGTAAGTAAGTAAATGTTGCTTCTCCAGCTTTTTAAATGTGCAACAAGTCTGCCAAAATTACGGTTAACGTCATCCAATGCTATCCATCGACTAACGACTACAATGACGACGTTAAAAATCAATTCTACGAAAGGCTGCAGTAAATGGTCGACAGATGCTAATCAAACGATTTAACGATTGTTACGATAGACCAGAATGCAAAATTTTTCATGGACAACACTGAATAAAAAGTTATTATGAAACGACATGGACTAGGAGAAAAGGACGTAAACGGTAAGAGATTTGCAAACTTATGTGCCTTCAACAAACTGGTCATCGGTGGCACAATTTTCACACGCAAGCAGTTACACGAAGCGAAATTGATTTCACCGGAAAACAATACTCAAAACCAAATCGACCAAATCCGCATCGACATAACGTTCGGAAAGACTATGGAGGATGTGAGAACCAAGAGAAGAGCTGATTTGGCCTCAGATCGTCACTTGCTGATCGCCAAAACGAATTCGAAACTAAAAAAGCACTGGACAACGGGGCAGACAACATCATTTCTTCGAGATACCGTAAAATTCCAAGAATTCAAGAAAACCCTCATCAAACAGGCGTTCTACTCATTGGCGGGGACACAGCATTGGAAAACAACAGGAAGACGATAAGTTAGGCTACCACTTCAGCATGTTACGAAGTTCTTGGTCACAAGATGTACCGTCACAAGGAATGGATCTCTGTTGATACTCTTGCAAAAATTAAAGAAAGGAGGAACAAGAAGGCAGCAATCAATGTAAGCCGAACAAGAGCAGAGAAAGTTAAGGCGCAAGCCGGGTATACAGAAGCAAATAGGGAAGTGAAGAAGAGCATCAGAGCTGACAAATGAAAATATGTGGAAGATCTAGCAATGACGGCGGAAAAGGCTGCAAGAGAAGGAAACATGAGACAATTGTACGAAACAACAAAGAAGCTCGCCGGGAACTATCGTAAACCAGAACGACCAGTGAAAAGCAAGGAAGGGCAAATAATCAGCAACACTGACGAACAGCGAAATAGGTGGGTGGAGCACAAGCTGCATACACAGAAGCAAACAGGAAAGTGAAGAAGAGGATCAGAGCTGAAATAGGTCGGTAGAGCACTTTAAAGAAATCTTTATTCTACCAGCTTTACTGAACCCACCTAACATGGAAGCATCATCCACGGACATCCCACTTGTTGTGCAGGCACCTACTGTTGAAGAGATCAGTAGGGCTATCAGAAAAGTCAAGACCGGCAAAGCAGCACGACCAGACAACATTCTAGCTGAGGCGATGGAAGCAGATGTCCCCACATACTCTACAGGAAGTTTCGGGATGAGGAGTATGTAACATACTAATGGTAAAAAAAGGATACGTGATCAAAATACTCAAGAAAGGCGATCTCAGCAAGCGTGAAAACTACAGAGCAATCACTCTTACCTTAGTATCAAGCAAAATTTTCAACAAGGCATTGTTAAAGAGGATGTAGGACTTGAAAGATGCTCAACCTCGAGATCAACAGACTAGATTTCGTAAGGATCGATCATGTACTGACCAAATCGCTACATTACGGTCATTGTGGAGCAATCGATTGGATGAATTTCACCACCATATATCGATTTCATCGACTACGACAAAGGATTCGGTTGCGTGGATAGGAAAACCCTGTTAAGGCTTCTTCGACACTCTGGTGAATCTGAAAAATTTGTTAACATTATATGGAACTGTTATGATGGATTCAACTACAAAATCGTGCACGGTGGACAGCTAACAGACTCATTCGAGGTGAAGACGTGTCTCAGGAAAGGTTGATCACTCTCACCATTTCTCTTTCTACCGGTCACCGACTGGGTTATAAAGACTGTGACGTCTGGAGGGAAGCATGGTATCAAACAGACAGAGAGGATGCAGATGGATGATCTGGGTTTCGCAGATGATCTTGCTCTTCTGTCACACACGCAACGACAAAAGAAGAGTAAACGATCAGTTTAGCAGCAGGCACTGCATCAGTAGGTCTCAACATAAACAAAGGAAAAAGCCTCATAATACGATGCAACAGAACATGCGTCAACCAATCACTTTTGACGGAGATGCGTTGGAGGACGTTAGCACTTTTACATAACTGGGTAGCATCGTCGACGAAAAAGGTGGATCGGATTTAAGCTAATTTAAGCATGTCGAATCCATCTAAACCAAGTGAAATTAGATCAGCTGGCTTTATTAACCATACAACAGTGAATCATGAGTCCCGGTAGGTAACATTTACACTGCTATTGTCCTAACTGACGAAGGTAAAAAAGGTACATATAGTACTACTGATTATATACAATTTCATCATTTATCAGCGATAACACATCTATCTGGTGCTATGTAAGAAGTGAGAAGTAAAATTTACGCCAATAGCACGTCAACTTTTGCAAACCATTCAATTTATGTTCGGTGTAAGTTCAGAATTTCAGTTATCAGATGCAACTCAGTTTCTTGGAAAGATCTACAGCTTCAGTCTGTTATCAATGTACTGTGTGTGGTAGTATATTCTTCATGATAACTTCAGTTAACTCTATAACTTATCAATTGTGATTTTATATTCGTTATACAGTGCTAGAATAAAATCATCATTTTTCATTTCAATATAAAGCATCATGATGATATACCATCACAACGCCGAAACAAATAGAACAACATATCTATGACAACAAACAAAATAGTCTCATTGTTGACTGATCGTGCGATTTCATGTGCAAAAACATTTCATCTCCAGTGTAAGCGACGCGATGCCGATGAATAAGATACAAGTGGTGATGAATAATGCTACGCTCCCTTTATTTTGTTACATATCTCCTTTACATGTTTCAGAATAATCACGGTAAAATTTGGGCTCATTTCAAAACCTAATTAACTTCTTCAGCTCTGATGTTCTTCTTCACTTCCCTATTTGCTTCTGTATACTCGGCTTGCGCCTTAACTTTCTCTGCTCTTGTTCGGCTTACATTGATTGCTGCCTTCTTGTTCCTCCTTTCTTCAATTTTTGCAAGAGTATCAACAGAGATCCATTCCTTGTGACGGTACATCTTGTGACCAAGAACTTCGTAACATGCTGAAGTGGTAGCCTAACTTATCGTCTTCCTGTTGTTTTCCAATGCTGTGTCCCCGCCAATGAGTAGAACGCCTGTTTGATGAGGGTTTTCTTGAATTCTTGGAATTTTACGGTATCTCGAAGAAATGATGTTGTCTGCCCCGTTGTCCAGTGCTTTTTTAGTTTCGAATTCGTTTTGGCGATCAGCAAGTGACGATCTGAGGCCAAATCAGCTCTTCTCTTGGTTCTCACATCCTCCATAGTCTTTCCGAACGTTATGTCGATGCGGATTTGGTCGATTTGGTTTTGAGTATTGTTTTCCGGTGAAATCAATTTCGCTTCGTGTAACTGCTTGCGTGTGGAAAATTGTGCCACCGATGACCAGTTTGTTGAAGGCACATAAGTTTGCAAATCTCTTACCGTTTACGTCCTTTTCTCCTAGGTCCATGTCGTTTCATAATAACTTTTTATTCAGTGTTGTCCATGAAAAATTTTGAATTGTGGTCTATCGTAACAATAGTTAAATCGTTTTGATTAGCATCTGTCGACCATTTACTGCAGCCTTTCGTAGAATTGATTTTTAACGTCGTCATTGTAGTCGTTAGTCGATGGATAGCATTGGATGACGTTAACCGTAATTTTGGCAGACTTGTTGCACATTTAAAAGCTGGAGAAGCAACATTTACTTACTTACTTACTTACGCCTGTTACCCCCAATGGAGCATAGGCCGCCCACCAGTTTTCTCCAACCAACTCTGTCCTGGGCTTCCCTCTCCAGTTCTGTCCAATGTTTGTTCATTCCTCTCATATCTTTCTCTATTTCTTGGCGTCATTTGTTTCCTTGGCCGTCCTCCTTTCCTTTTGCCTTGAGGGTTCCATGTGAGTGCTTGTCTCGTGACGCAGTTAGGTGCTTTTCGTAGTGTATGTCCTATCCACTTCCACCGCTTCTTCCTGATTTCCTCCTCCACTCGAATCTGACTTGTTCTCTCCCTCAGTTCGTTGTTGCTGATGGTGTCTGGCCAACGAATACGAAGTATTTTGCGTAGACAACTGTTAATACACAATTGTATCTTCGAATGATGGCTTTGGTAGTTCTCCATGTTTCCGTTTCATACAGTAGAACTGTCTTGACATTTGTATTGAAAATCCCGATTTCGATTTTGATTGAAAGTTATTTTGAGTTCGAGATATTTTTCAATTGTAGAAATGCAGCCATTGCTTTGCCAATCCGCGCCCTCACCGGTGCATCGAATCCACCTTTCTCGTCGATAATGCTGCCAAGATATGTAAAGGTGTTAACATCCTCCAAGACATCTTTCTCCATTG
>CALYCR020003281.1:26759-54486 GCA_944470395.2 Schistosoma turkestanicum
AGCCTTTTCCGCCGTCATTGCTAGATCTTCCACATATTTTCGTTTGTCAGCTCTGATGCTCTTCTTCACTTCCCTGTTTGCTTCTGTGTACGCAGCTTGTGCTTTATCTTTCTCTGCTCTTGTTCGGCTGGACATTTGATTAGCCTGCCTTCTTGGTTTCCCTCCTTTCTTCAAGTTTTGCCCAAGAGTAATCAACGAGGAGACTCCATTCCTTGTGATAGCGTTCTGCTCTCCTTGCCGACCGAGACGACCTCCTGACATGTTGAAGCTGGATTTGTCTCCTCTGGTCCCTTGTCCTACATGTCGTGACTATCTTCGGCAATGTTGCTTCCTCTCCATTGAGTAGATCCTGAAAGGCCTGGAACCTATTGGTGAGGGCTATCTTGAATTCGTTGAGTTTTACGGTATCCCGAAGAAAGGCCGTATTAAACTTCTGTGATGTTGTCTGCCCCGTTGTCCAGTGCTTCTTTAGCTTCAATCTCATTTTGGCGATCAGCAAGTGGTGATCTGAAGCTATATCAGCTCCTCTCTTGGTTCTCACATCCTCCATGGTCCTTCTGAACTTTTTGTTGATACAGATATGGTCAATTTGGTTTTGAGTAGTGTGGTCCGGTGAAATCCATGTGGCTTTGTGAATGCGTTTGTGCGGGAATATTGTGCCACCGATGACCAGTTTGTTGAAGGCACATAGGTTTGCAAATCTCTCACCGTTTTCGTTCCTTTCTCCCAGTCCATGTCGTCCCATGATGTCTTCATATCCAGTGTTGTCCATTCCAACCTTGGCATTCAGGTCTCCCATAAGAATCGTCAAATCCTTTGGTGAACATTGATCGACGATTGACTGCAGCCTTTCGTAGAATTGATCTTTAACGTCGTCATTGTAGTCATTGGTAGGTGCATAACATTGGATGACGTTCATTGTAATGTCCTCTTTCTTTGTTTTGAAGGATGCTTTAATGATCCTGGGTCCATGAGATTCCCAGTTACCGACGATGATGAACACTGTTCAAACCTCCTCTGCATCAGGAGATGGAAGGATAAATATTGATCCTACGTCATGCTACTTAAGGTCTTCTGGAGACGACGAATTGTCAAAATTGGAAATCTCACCCTTGCATATTAGTTATGGGTCGAAAACTTCTGTTGATAAGTTGGCATCACGGACTTCATGGTATCTGCTGATCAGAGCAAGTGGTGGTGGATTGGCGACTCGTCCCCATGATAGAGAATGTAGTCCTTGGATAGGATATGACCAGTTTTGCGACGCGTTGTTCATGTTCGTATGGGTTAATTGGGCAAGGTTTATACTACCCTTAGGTCATTCCACGATAGATAGGGGAATCAAGGGCCTGATGGGAAAGTATAGGTATCTAGTTAGCGCGATAGGTCATATCCATGTTGGATGGCGGGTAGGCGTACTGCTGTAAGTCCTACACGTTATTCCGGTGTGGATTAGGGGATAACATGGGAACCCTAAATAAGGTGTCGTTAACGCTTGCTGTTTTTGCATGGAGGGATTTTGCGGGCCGGTGTAGAATTCTTTTTGAATGTTTTGTTTTTGGGAAAATCCCTCCATGTTTACATATTCTTGCCATGACCTGATGGACTTTTTCTCTTGACATTTTTGGTATTTTATTTGATTCCAATTTGAGATTTTACCATTGTATGTTGTTATTCTTTCCATATTTTGTACTTATATTGAAGTTTTTGTGTTTGCTTCTGAATTGTACATATATTGTTTAAATTTGATATAATATGGCTACCGCCACATTTTTGGATAGACGCAGTGGCTGCTGAACTTAGTGTCACTTACTAGCTATTGTAATAGATACTCTGCGGAGTAATTTAGTCCTGGAAGAAACATAAACATCGTAAGTCTCTGTATTTCCATTTTTTATAACAATAGAGACGGTTTTCTCCTAGAATTTTCGGCTTTCTGATTTGGCTGGGACGGGTATCTAGGAGAATCGTACCGGTGTGTTTCTATTGGACGCGATTAGGGCAGCCGCCTGCGAAATAAATTCTACATTAGGTAGGAGTGACTTAGGCCAATGGCAGAGCGTATTCGAAGCATCGTGGTTGGTGACTTGCTGCTAACAAACGATACGACAAAAACTTGGACACTTGTGGTCACCAAGTACCTAGCGTTAGTGCGAAAATCGTGCACGTAAAATAAACGAGCGACCTGGAGTGACGAAGGAGACAGGTGAAAATGCAGTGGTATGCACCTTGAAGTCCATTATATTATAGCTATCCAGCATTTCGAAACGTTGTTGCAAGCATAATATGTATTAAACGATATTATCAGTAGTACTGCAACTTAATAATAATGAAGATAGATGCATAGTAGACACACCGTATATAACTTCTTTGAATAAAACCGTCAGCTCACCAGCTTTAGTGGTGACCGAGTCGAGATTAACTATGATCACCACTAAATACTAATTACTAGCCCATCATATTAAATACAAATAAATCCAGGGTCAAGAATATATTTGAAGGAGAAAGTTGTCGATACAACGAACAGCAAGTTGTCAATTGTGGCAGCAACTCGAAAAAAGTGTAACACGCGTTTACAGTAGTCACCGAACAGCGGGTCCGATCTAAAATCGCAACACACAGAGTTATCTCAACACTTCACACCAAGCGAGAGAACACGAAGTCGTCGCCAAGGCAATCTTTACTTTTAAAATTAAACACGCGGGGTTTCTACAGAAATAGTGTGGGCGGTGTGTCAAGGTATAGTGTGGGCGGTGTGCCAAGGTCTTATGAGTCCTCCTGTAAGCTCAGAGCATTCAGGGCTTGTTCTTCTGCTTCCAAAGCGTTAGTGTTTGATCGCCCTGAAATAGAAAGAAAACAGGATGGATTAGCAACATCTACATAGTGATTTTGACTCCGTTACACCACCCCCCTCCTAATGAGGCACTGTCCTCAGTGCCCGGTCTCGGACAGGGATATGCTGCTCCCCCTTCAGGCGGTATCTCATAAAAACTAGTGGCAGGTGGTGGATCTGTGAACCGAGCATCAGCAGGTATTGTTGTCCGATCTGGCTTTATTTGGTTGTAGTGCACCGTTATTACATCGTCCTGAGGTCGTTGCGGGTTACGTAACACAACCGTCGTGGGGGATCGAATGAGGACGATTTCAAAGGGACCATGCCAAAGCTGGTGGAATTTAACGCAACTTCCTACTGAAGTCATGGGACGGCGTAACCAGACACGGTCTCCAACTTTATACACTGGTCCTTGCACCTGACGATCATACATATCTTTTTGACGGTCACTAGCCCTACGCGAGTTGATGTTGACTAAGCGGTACGCATCAGCCAGACGGTTGCGGAGAGTGCGGACGTACGGCACGTGTTCTTGTTCTTCGTACGGTAGTAAAGGCGACTGTATCTCTACCGGGAGGCGTAGTTCATGCCCGAATAGTAAAATAGCAGGCGAAAATCCCGTAGACCCATGTATTGATGTTCGATAAGCTAGCATGCATTGAGGAAGCACCTCGTCCCACAACTCGGATGACGATCTGCTGATAAACGATTGTAAAATAGCTTTAATTGTTCTATTTGTCCTTTCGACTAGACCGTTACCTTCCGGGTGATATGCGGTAGTATGTGTCTTCCTTATCCCGAATAACTTGCATATTTCGGCGACGAGATGACTTTCAAATGCCGGGCCTCGGTCGGAGTGGAGCGAGAGTGGGGCACCGTAACGGGAAATCCAATAATCAATGAAAGCTCGTGAGACAGTTTGGGCGTCTTGTTGCGGAATAGGTACTGCTTCGCACCATTTTGTAAAATAATCTACCACAACTAATATGTAGCGATTTCCTTTTTTTGTCGTCGTCAATGGTCCCATAATATCGATACCAACTCGTTGGTGCGGTCCAGTTGTTTTCATCGGCATTAACGGTGCACGTGGTGTTTGCTTCGGTGATTTTATGCGGCAACACGTGTTACAGTTTTTGCAGAAGTCAGCTACATCTTCGTGAATATACGGCCACCAAAAGCGCTGGCGAACAGCATATTCAGTTCTTCGTTCTCCGGCGTGGCCGACTTCGCGATGAACTTGCTCCACAATACTCTGGGTCTTTACTTGCGGTACTATAAGCAGGGGTTGTTTGGACTCATTAATTAGGAATAACGTGTTACCGTATAATTTTAAGTTATTCCATTTGTTACAAATACGACGCGTAGCGAGGGACTGGTCTCTTAATTTTCTCATGGATGGTTTATTGTTCCCATGTAACTGTCTTAGATAAACAATCTGTAAATCCGGATCTGCTGCTTGCAGTGAGGACCAGTCAGTCTCTTCTGACGTACTCAAAAGTGCTGCAACGGTATCTGTGGGTAGAGTCAGGCGAGAGAGAGCATCTGCATTGTTATGTCTGCTCCCAGGACGGTACTCGCATGTGAAGTCAAATTCTTGCAACCTTTCCTGCCAGCGTGCTACTTGTCCTTCTGGTTCACGAAAAGAACGAAGCCATTGTAATGCACGGTGGTCCGTGCGCACACGAAAAGGTCTACCAAGTAGATAATGACGGAAGTGCTGTAAGAATTTTACTAATGCTAGCATTTCTCGATGTGTTGTGGAATACCGTGCTTCGCGTTTGTCTAGTTGTCGGCTGGCATACGCAATTACCCTCTCCTGGCCGTCTCGGGCTACTTGTGATAGAACTGCTCCGATGGCTGAGGAACTAGCAGTCGTATCGAGTATGAACTCACCTCCGTCTGGTGAGGTGTCGGGAAAGGCTAATATAGGTGGTTTGGTTAACCTTGCCTTTATTGTATCAAATGCATGCTGACACTCGCTGGTCCATAGAAATTTCCGTCCCTTATGTGTCAATCTGTGTAAAGGTGCTGCCAATGATGCAAAGTCACGAACAAAACGTCTGTAATAGGATGCGAGACCCAGGAAGCTGCGAACGTCATCAGGTGTTTTTGGTTGTGGCCAAGTAACAATGGCACGCGTCTTCTCATTATCTGTACTCACGCCATCTGCGGTGATACGATGTCCTAAGAATACTAGTTCCTTCTGCAAGAGACGGCATTTGGATGGTTTTACTTTTAGGATTATGTTGTCTAAGACGTTGCAGAACAGCTTTCAGGTTAGCATTGTGTTGTTCGGGTGTGCTACCGTATACAATAATATCATCAAGGTAAATCAAACATTTGTGGGGCGCTATATCTTGTAATACTGTTTGCATCAATCTTTGAAAAGTAGCCGGGGCGTTCGTTAATCCGGAGGGCATTACCTGGAATTCGTACAAACCATTTGGTAATATAAATGCAGTTTTCTTTCTATCCTGCGGTCGAACTTCTACTTGCCAGTACTCAGATGCTAGATCTAAGGTGGAAAACCAACAAGCACCATTTTGGGCGTCCAGTGTAGCATCAATGCGCGGAAGTGGAAAAGAATCTCGTTTAGTTATGGCATTAAGGCGTCGGTAGTCTACACAGAGTTGGAGAGAGGAGTCCTTCTTCTTCACAAGAACAACAGGAGACACCCAGGGAGATGATGAAGGGACTATGATCTTTTTGTCTAACATATCCTTTATCATCGACTCTAGTTGTGGTCGGTAGTGTATGGGTACTCTGCGAGGAGGTTGTCGGAGGGGCATACGGTCCCCTGTGAAAATAGAGTGTTGCACTGTATTCGTACGATTTCCAGAAATGTTTTCCTCAAACACAGAACTAAACTGTCGGAGCACAGCCACGGTTTTTTTTTTTTTTTTTTTTTTTTTCGCCTGTTACCCCCAATGGAGCATAGGCCGCCCACCAGTTTTCTCCAACCAACTCTGTCCTGGGCTTCCCTCTCCAGTTCTGTCCAATGTTTGTTCATTCTTCTCATATCTTTCTCTATTTCTTGGCGTAATGTGTTCCTTGGCCTATCGCTTCTCTTTTTGCCTTGAGGGTTCCATGTGAGGGCTTGTCTCGTGACGCAGTTAGGTGCTTTTCGTAGTATATGTCCTATCCACTTCCACCGCTTCTTCCTGATTTCCTCCTCCACTGGAATCTGACTTGTTCTCTCCCACAGTTCGTTGTTGCTGATGGTGTCTGGCCAACGAATACGAAGTATTTTGCGTAGACAGCTGTTAATAAACACTTGTATCTTCTGGATGATGGCTTTGGTAGTTCTCCATGTTTCCGCTCCATACAGTAGAACTGTCTTGACATTTGTATTGAAGATGCTGATTTTGGTTTTGTTTGAAAGTTGTTTGGAGTTCCAGATATTTTTCAACTGTAGAAATGCAACCCTCGCTTTGCCAATCCGCGCCCTCACATCTGCGTCCGATCCACCTTTCTCGTCGATGATGCTGCCAAGATATGTGAAGGTGTTAACGTCCTCCAAGGTATCTCCATCAAGCGTGATTCGGTTGGTGCATGTTGTGTTGCATCGGAGAATTTTGCTTTTTCCTTTATGTATGTTGAGACCTACTGCTGCAGAGGCTGCTGCTACACTGGTCGTCTTCTCTTGCATTTGTTGTTGAGTGTGCGATAGAAGAGCCAGGTCATCTGCGAAGTCCAGATCGTCCAGCTGCGTCCTAACTGTCCAGTTGATACCGTGCTTCCCTCCAGATGTTGACGTCTTCATAATCCAGTCGATCACCAGGAGAAAGAGAAAGGGTGAGAGTAAGCAACCTTGCCTGACACCGGTCGTCAACACGAAAAGAGTCTGTTCAGCTGATCCTCCCGTGCACGATTTTGCAGTTGAATCCATCATAAGAATTCCCTATGAGGTTGACTATTTTCTCAGGCACTCCGTAGTGTCGAAGAGGCCTCCAGAGTGTTTTCCTATCCTCGCCTTCAAATGCTATCTCGTAGTCGATGAGGTTGATGTGGAGTGGTGAGTTCCATTCAATTGATTGTTCCGCAATGATCCGTGATGTTGCAATTCGGTCAGTACATGATCGATCCTTACGAAATCCGGCCTGTTGATCTCGAAGTTGAGCGTCTGCGAAGTCCTTCATTCTGTTTAATAATACTCTGTTGAAGACTTTGCCTGGTATTGAAAGAAGAGTGATGCCTCTGTAGTTTTCACACTTGCTGAGATCGCCTTTCTTTGGTATTTTGATGGGGTCTTCTTCTTTACAATCTGATGGTACTTGTTCCTCATCCCAAATCCTCTTGAAGATAATGTGAAATATTTTCGCAGTTGCTTCCACATCTGCTTTCATTGCCTCTGCTGGAATGTTGTCTGGTCCCGCTGCTTTGCCGCTCTTGATTTGTCTGATGGCCATACTGCTCTCCTCAATCGTAGGTTCGCCAATGTTAATTGGGAGGTCCTTGGATGTTGCTTCGATGTTGGGTGGGTTCAGTGGAGCTGGTCGATTCAATAGTCCCTAAAGTACTCCACCCACCTATTTCGCTGTTCGTCAGTGTTGCTGATTATTTGCCCTTCCTTGCTTTTCACTGGTCGTTCTGGTTTACGATAGTTCCCGGCGAGCTTCTTTGTTGTTTCGTACAATTGTCTCATGTTTCCTTCTCTTGCAGCCTTTTCCGCCGTCATTGCTAGATCTTCCACATATTTTCGTTTGTCAGTTCTGATGCTCTTCTTCACTTCCCTGTTTGCTTCTGTATACTCGGCTTGCGCCTTAATTTTCTCTGCTCTTGTTCGGCTGACATTGATTGCTGCCTTCTTGTTCCTCCTTTCTTCAATTTTTGCAAGAGTATCAACAGAGATCCATTCCTTGTGATGGTGCTTCTTGCGACCAAGGACCTCCTGACATGTTGAAGTGATTGCCTCCTTATTCTCTTTCCAATTGTTCTCCAATGTTGCTTTCTTTCCATTGTGTAGATCCTGAAAAGCCCGGAACCTATTTGTGAGGGCTATCCTGGATTCGTTTAGCTTTACAGTATCCCGAAGAACTTGTGTGATGTTGTCTGTCCCGTTGTCCAGTGCTTCTTTAGTTTCAGTTTCATTTTGGCGATTAGCAAATGGTGATCTGAGGCTACATCAGCTCCTCTCATGATTCTCACATCCTCCATAGTCCTTCTGAACGTTTTGTTGATACAGATATAATAAAACTGGTTTTGAGTAGTGTGATCCGGTGAAATCCATGTAGCTTTGTGTATTCGTTTGTGCGGGAATATTGTGCCACCGATGACCAGTTTGTTGTAGGCACAAAGGTTTGCAAATCTCTCACCATTTTCGTTCCTTTCTCCCAGTCCATTTGGTCCCATGATGTTTTCGTATCCAGTGTTGTCCATTCCAACCTTGGCATTCAGGTCTCCCATAAGAATCGTCAAATCCTTTGGTGAAAAATTCTTCGACGACTAACTGCAGCCTTACGTAGAATTTATCTTTACCGTCCTCATTGTAGTCATTGGTAAGTGCATAACATTGGATGACGTACATTGTAATGTCCTGTTTGTTTGTTCTGAAGGATGCTTCATTGATCTATTTTCCGTGTGATTCCCATCCTATCAGTGCCTTCTGTGCATGTTCGCACGGCATCAGTGCGAGTACTTGTGTATGTGAAGCATTTTCCTTCTCATGATCAGAGTATAACAGCATTTCCTCTGAAGCTAGTCACAGTTGTCCTACCTGTGTTCAATGAGTTTCACTGATGCCGAGCACCTCGAGGTTGTATCATTTCATTTCTGCCGCAACTTGAAATAGTCTTCCAGTATCCCACAATGTACGAACGTTCCATGTACCTACAAAAATGGTTGCTCTGGTTGTCAGAATAGGCATCAGCCCCGTGACTTCCGAGGGAACTCGGCTTTCATCACGAGACGTCATAATTCTTCCTGCAACTCCCAGGGCAGCGTTACAATGGTTTGAAATAATTTTTTCTGGTTAGCGTTTTTTTGGAAAGTTAGTTTTTGACGGAATGGGGTCGCCAACCCCATGTCCAACCCTCCTCCTTTACCCGGGCTTGGGAGCGGCAGTATCTCCTAAGGTTCTACTGGCGGAGTGAGAAGCCATATTTATTGATGAATATATCTATGGCCAACTTTCACAATGAACATTATTCATGTTTTTACTGTTTAATTGCATTTATTCAAGTATTTAATCCTGAATGTCAGTTCGCACATAGTTAAAATTACCATGTGTGTCAGTGCAGTAAAAAGAATAGGTAATGCTTTTTATAAAACTGTGCCTTTATATTCTCATCGTTACTTCCGAAAAATTCGAAACGGTGAACAGTGATTGTACTCGTTAGCAAACGGATGCGTTCCTTGTGTTGTCTTGATACGTAATTGTTTTGCAAATATTTCTTCGATGCTCATTGAAAAATCATTCATATGCTGGAACACTGACTGTACACGGACACAAATGTGAGTTAATGAACACCAGTCACTCATAAGATAACGAATAGGCAAATAATTGTATGAATAGTGGAAAATCAGAACAGCGAACTGTTACCAATGAAGTTGAAGTGGAGAATATAATCATGAGTCACAGTGATCTGATGATTTCGTGTTATTTTATTCATCCATTTTCATTTTGACTCTAATGCTCCTATTTTCGACATCCATCTGTAAAAGGATTTCGGGGTGGGAAGGTATTATCTGTGCGAGATTACGAACATACGAGGTTATGCAACGTCACTGATTTGTTTCATCTTGTTTTACCGTGAGTAGTTTTTTTGCAGACTAAATATTCTCCTATACAGACATGGCGAGATTGAGGTTGTCGCCTCACTCTCATTATTGCTGTACAGTTCCATTTAACGTGTCGTTTGTATTATTTTCGAATTTGTATGGTAGTCTACAGCTCTTCTAGTACGTGCCACCTACTTGATAACCCTTCTCTTCCTTTGTCATTCACAGTGAGATTCGTCAGCTTTCGCGCAGAATACAATTCTCTTTTTTAGCCTATCCATTACAGCGTCAATTGATTTATAATCAATTTGTGGACTAATTTTCCTTACAGTCCTATCTATTTTAACAGCTACTTTAGGTTGACCATCAATATTGACATCACTTCGTCAAACCGCGATGATCTCATTCACGTTCCGATGAAGTCAATGAAGTCAAATTTCAAAAACTTTGCTTCTGCATGATTGTTTTCTTAACGATGACTATTGTCTTACAACTACTGACTGTTACTTAACTTTGATGAAGCCATTAATCGAATTTGCACTTATTTAGGTAGGTGTTTGACAGCTTGTTGTGCAGTCATCTGAAATTCTAACTGCCTGATCGAATAGGTCTTTTCAGACAGCGATAAGTCTAGAACTTCTATCTGTTCCATCATTTGTACATGGTAAGATTGCATGACCTAACGTATCTCGTTAAAAACTATATGGTTAGTTGAAAAGTCATTTTCAAGCCTAATATACTGAGCTTGTCCGTCAATGACACTGAAAGATGAATGAAAAGTAAGCGGTCTTCACAGATGGTTTATTCTCTCGTTATTGGTAAAAATGTTTACATACAAGCAGTTACGTACTTAATTACTTACGCTTGTTAGCCCCAATGGAGCATAGGCCGACTAGCAGTATTCTTCCCTTTCCATTTCTGTCCAATGTTTGTTCATTCCTCTCATGTCTTTCTGTTTCGCTCGAGTAATTATGTTCCTTGACATTCCTTTTTTCCCATGACTTTGAGGGTCGCATCTGACGCCTTGTCTTGTGACGCAGTTGCTTGCTTTCCGCAATGTGTATCTTATCCATTTCCGCCGCTTTTTCTTGATTTCCTCCTTCACTGGAATCTGGTTGTTCTCTTCTACAGTAGATATTGCTGATATTGTCTGATCAACGAATCCAAAGTATTATACTCTGAAAATTGTTAATAAACACTTGTATCTTATGTATGATGGCTTCATACAGTACAACTCTCTTGAAATTTGTATTAAAAATCCTGATTACGGTGTTGATTGCTATTTCTTTGGAGTTCTACATATTTTTCAACTGTAGAAATGCAGCTCTTGCTTAAGCGATCCACGATCTCACATCTGCATTGGATCCACCTTGGTTGGCGATGATTCTGCCCAGATATGTAATAGTGTAAATATCTTTCAAGGCATCTCCATGAAGAATGATTTGGTTGGCGCAGGTTGTGTTGCATCGAATAATTGTACTTTTCCATCTGTATATGTTCAGACTTGCTACTGCTGAGGCTGCTGCTACACATTTGTTGTTGCGTGTGCGATATAACAGCTAGGTCAACTGCAATGTTCAGTTCATGCAGCTGATACCTAACAGTCCGCTGAATACCATGCTTCCCTGCAGATGCCAAAGACTTCATAATCCATTCGATCAATAGGAGAATGAGAAAGGCAGTAGTAAAAAATAAAAAAAAAATTATAAATAATGGACCTACATCAGTTGAACGACAGTTGTGCTAATAGAAAATGATGAGTTTTTATAGAAAGCAAAAGAAACTTTTTCTGCCGTAGTGCGGCAATCGTACATTTAATATCGTCTTACATCGTCAGAATGCGTTAAAACCAGTAATTCGTTATGAATAGACAATTAAAATAATAATACGCTATTCTAGGCTAATGTCATATTGATATCATTTCGTTTGTTCGTCATCAATCCAGGCTTTGTGAGCGAAATAGGCGGTATAGTTGAGACCACCGTATGATTATTTATTCTGCAGATATTGCTTTTTTTGTTGTTTATTTCACAGTCGATCATCCAAACGATCGGTGTCGGGTTACTGATTCCACCTGGTGAATGATATGAACATAGCATCGCTGCTCTTGTACCACCCATGTTTACGATCTTTGCTGTTCATTTAGGTAAGCCGGTGGAAACGTTTGAACTGAAATGGAAGATACTTATAATTTCACTTTTGTGTTCGCTAGTGATAGCTGACATCACTTTATCTGTTTTGAGCATATGTGATATGAATGAAAGCGGAGTGAGCTAATCTGTAGTATTAAATTTATTGAATCAAAAATGTTTAATGACAAAATTCTCCTTTCATCGTATCCAAAATCGATCAAACAAACAGAAAAACGTTACCACGTCTTTTATATTACTTCGAGTATTAACCGCATTATACCCGGTGTGAAGTGTACACAAAAATGGAAAGGATGTTTTGCTCCATTTACTCACGACAAATGAGTTGTTCATTAAAATTTCTTTTCTATGCGCAATAAATATTTACGACAGCAATACACAAAACATTCTGCAGAATTTACCGCAGATTAATTTGCAGATTCATTATATACCAACTTCAAAACGAAGCAGATTTTCGATTGAACGATAAGCGTTGAACGTTTTAAGTTCGTCCAGCGCAAACAGCAAATTACGCCATGAATTTTCTTAATCACTGCATAAATACATAGCTCAGTTACAGTATTTATCAAGTTGATCACCGACGAATGGCGAAATAATAGGTATTCTCACGAAACTGATGTATGAGAAATGAAGTTGAGTTGTTAACAAAAAATGAACTGGACTATGAAATAACTTAGCGTTGTTATTGTAGTCAAAGCAGTCGGTACATTTGTAAACGAATAATAATTTGAAGTTTATAATCAATTATTTACATATTGATTTGAAAGCATTTGCTTTCATCCTTTATTTCTAGATTGCATTCGCAATTTTATCGTTCAATTTTTGGTGTTGCGCAATTTTTATTGTAAGTGTCCAATCATAGCTGGATTTCCAAATATTTAACTGACTATTTTCGAAGTAAATTTCCCAAAATATTGCTAGAGACTGGAAGCATGACTTCAATACATTTGCATAATTGACGCACATTCTTCAGTAGAGAGTGTAAGACAAATGTCGGTAGTTCGAATGTAATAAAATGGAGGCTTGAAAGTAAGGTGTTGAATAGGCAAGACCTAAAGATTTTTATAATGATTTCGGCAAAAAAAAGGATGTTGATGAGACTTATCTTAAAATAAATCGTCTAGGATTATTTGATGGTTTGGGTGATCAAACTGATCACCAAATCGGTATCGTCTCTGTTATAGTAGTTCGAAAACAATGTGAACTGCCTGAGTGCATATCGTTTCTTTTATCATAATAATATGAAGCGTTTTTTTTCTCATTGTTAGCATAAACAATATCGCTTTTAAAATTATAGGTGATTGTATGGATCACATTTTATATGGTGAACCATGAAATATCGGAAAATTATTCTCTTTCTTACATGATTTTGATTTCGTCAATAAGTTACATGTTACTATTCATTATTTCACAATTACATGTCAATTATATCCTAAACTTCTGTGACGAAAACAATATCACTTTTTGAGAATATTTTCTGATTCTGTATTCTTTATAAAGCGTTAGGTTTAAATGTATAATTATTCTTCATACTTTATCCATAATGTTTACTGTGCATTCATGATCTGAAATATGATTTATTTTTGCCTAAATATTTGTCAGATATCATTATATTCGAAATCATATAATAATAATACTCTACTGAATGCTGTGTATATCTGTCAAAGTCTGCTCTCAATGTGAAAGGAAACGTAATGTGAATAGATCGGCCCTGCCAGCGTTATTCGAACAAAACTTTCCTCGGAAGATGTATGGTTACGGATTCTGTGAACATAGTCAATATTTAAATTTCTTTACTGTAATACTATCACAGTGACAACAGTCAGTCTATCAGTAACCTAAGGATGACTTAGTAGGGCAAATCATATATTCAAAAATGTTTTAACTATTCTATTTTCATATTGGCTTTTTCGTTTTGCCCTCTATTTTATTCTGGATTCCATGTTTACCGTAGGTTTTTGACTACTGACTGAACTTTCATCTGTATTACAGTCAAGATATATGCCGAATCGCAAATATCGTACTTCAGACTGAATGTATAACTTTAAAGAATTCGTTAATCAAAATGCAAATCATTCACAAAAATAAATAATGATAGGGTATATGGCTGAAATTAAGGAGAATCTAAGGAAAAGTGATGAAAATTGTATACTTTTCCCTTGTCGTCTACCTGCATTAGGATAAAAATTTACCAATTGAACGATTTTCCAAGTTTTGGTGTCATTTGTCGGGATTCAACTATACAATGTTGTCTGACATTGAAAGATATCCCACATTTTATCAGGAATATGTGAAGCGTTCAGGCTTACATCAATAATAAAATTCATTAAACACTTTTATAATTACTGATGAGGTCATATTCGGCATATTTTTTCTTCAAACAATAAAAGCCGGTAGATCATTCTCTGTTTTATCTGTAGATTGTCGCTTCTCATGATTTGACTATATTGGTGATTATTTACCAGTTTCAGGTCAGTTATTGTTTTCTTTTGTTGGTGATCGATAGTTGATTGTGTTTTGTAAAATATATCGATAAATGTGAATGTGGAGTGAGTTATTATTTATTCATTTACTTTGTGTTGCATGACGCAGTACATTAAAATGCATCGATATTCTAAATAACGACTGATCAGTATAACCGTAGATACAATAAAATATAGATAGATGAATTGAAATATCATCAGACAGAATCTAAAATGAGACATTGTGATGTGTCAACTTCCGTTGGTTATTTTAACATTACTCTTTGTGTCAAACTACTTTCAGTCATCTAAGACACGTTAGAGAATGCATATCTGCACTTTAGGGTGGCAGAACACGTGAGGTATATGTATTCATAATTTTCTACAATCTGTGTAATTGCATATTCTGTCTGCTCATGTGTAACTTATCTGCAGGTTCACTCTGAGGTGAATTTCTGGACTTTATGCGATCAAACTATTTCGACTAATAAAACATGGGCATCAGATATTGTACTGATAAACAATCACACAAACACCAGTTGCATTAACGTCAGTTGCGCTAACACCAGCTGTACTGAAACCTCGTGCATGTAAGTGATGAGAGTTGACTTAAAATTTATCATTGAATGGATAAATTAAGCCACGTTTGTTGGGAGGATCACGTCCGTTTGTCTGGCTTCATTTTAATGTAAGTCATAAGTCCTAGTTAACTTCATGATGTGTATAAATATAAACAATGAAGATAATCACAGTCAACAGACTGTTAGTAGTGTTAGCATATTCATTTTATATTTTTACAATAAACATCATATATTAAGCATCCAAATGAAATGATCACTCACCGATTGTGCTTACTTTAGACCACTTCGATTATTTTTCGTTAATCTGCAAGTAAGAGCCTGGCTGATTTGAAGTGCAACCATTTTTAATGAAATATATGATTGTGTATTTAAAGAATCGTACTCTTCCCGAAGTACATTACAGTTTGTTTTTTTGTGCCCTCGTCTTCAAATTTAAGAGTTATAGCACTTATATTGGCACTCATTATCATTCTCAACAAAAGTTTTCATTCCACATCTACTGGAAACGCATTCTTCATGACTGTAACGGTAAATCCGACATTGTGTTAATCATCTTGTATATTTACACTCAGCCTCTAGGGATGCTGACTATTTACAAGTGTTTCCTAGTATATGATGAAGTCAGCAGGTTAAAGCTGAGAATCCGACATTATGTTTCTGTACATTAATCATTAGGGTGAATATGTGTATCTGTGAATGTTAAAAAGCCAAAGATAAATTTGAGTCAGATTTTGGACAAGTTACAAGTGCAAATCGGAAATTATGTGTGCATCAGGAGGCACTACCGAAACCGGTAACTGATGACCTGTAGGAATAATGGCTCTCATTTCATTTACAAAAATGCTGATTCACAGAAGCACTGTCAGCTACCAGATATTATAGTTCAGATCAACACAAGACTGCTTATTCATTGTTAATTTTTATCAATGTTTACATTTTTGACATTGCACTTACCATGAGCTAACACACTATTTGTTCACTATTCAGTCTATCGTAATGATTGTCGGTGTTTGTTTAATGATTCCACCTGGTTCATTGTATGAGCATGCCATTGCTGCTTATGTGCCATCTGCGTTTACGATCTATGCGATTTTGTTTGGTGTAATACTCAAATATTTTGCGCCAAAATGGAGGATACTGATGTTAACACTTTGCTGCGTATTAGTTACAGCTGGTATCGTTTTATCCGCACTAAGCATAAAAAACATGTATAAATTCTGTGTAAGTTGATATATCTTTGAGATATAATATTAATAACATTTGTTAGGAATCCAAACTTCAGACACACGGTTTGTTGGATGTTGTATAATAGTTATGAATGTCTCCTGTCTACTTAACAGTATTAGGTATGGATATACTTCGATTTTATGTCACTTGTGAATGTATTGTGAATGTGTCGATACGTCAACCTACCTCATTTTATGTATGAACGACAATAAATGTAGATTGAAAATATATAAATACCTCCAAGAAAGCAACTATCTTTATGAAACAATGAGCGGCGATCCTTTTTTTCTTCTCTCGAGCAAACATCAAAATACTTTTTAAAGAAACATTCCGAAGTTCTAACGCCATTCCAGGTATAAAAATGGTTTTTTAAAAAAAACACCGGCAAATAAGAATATATGTGCGAAACATGTTAAGTAAATGTTCCTTAGTTATATTGACCGATGAAACAAAGTCCTTGCTGAACTTATCAACGAGGATGATGGATAAAGTTGCATGCACAGAGAAAAAACGAGACTCATACAGCACACGGAGCATAATTGTCAACGTCATAAAAGTTAGTGAAAAAAGGTTTGGAAGTGTAAGTCAAGTAGACACGAAACTGTTCCTAATGAAATATGTTCGTCTCTTTCATTCAGAAAGTATACGCGTTTTCGTCGTTCGTTTGTTGGTGTAGTGCGTTTGTGATTGTAAGTTCCTGATAGGAAATTTGAATATCTATATGTTTAACTGTCTCTGTACATTTGGCGTTTACCACAATGAAATTTCGACTTGAAAGTATTGGCTTAAGTGTCAATAGTGACGATTTATCAGATTGAAAGGTGAAAATCATAGTATCTAGTAGTCATACCACATAAAAATATTTTCTGAATAATACTGATTTATTAAAGTGCAAACGAAATACTCAAATTTCAATCTCATTTTCTTGTGTTCGAGTTACCAGAAATACATCGGTAAATTGATTAGTGATTGTTAATTGGTGCAGATTTTGTTCACCTGTAGAAATCCTGTACTTGCTTTCTGATCTGCAACTTTACATTTTTATCAGATTCGCCCTCATTCAAGTTTTCTATTGTATCAAGAGCTTCGCCAAACATTATGAGGCATTCATAACATAGTTGATCATCAATGTAAAACACGTCTGACAACAATTCTTGATTGGAAAGATTCTGCGAGCTGTTCTACGTGCGCTATTTCGCATCTTGATCCAACGATAAATTAATGATGAAAAAACTGGAATTACGTTTACACTCTATGTCGGTCCAATTCCAGTTTACACCTTCCTTTTGTTCATGCAATTGTTCGCCATAAACAATTGACACAACATTCAGAAATCACTTCGTACGATGGCAGTGATGACTGGAAATAATTATTCTTGATTAAACCCACCTAATCATTCTTCTCATAACTCGTCTTCTCACAAAATCTCATTTATACAACATTGACTGCGTTTTCTTTGAAAACACAGTTGATTAAGTTGCTTAATTTGAAAGATCGAGAGAATGATAATTGTTTCATTCACTACATTTTCCATATCCAAACAAATGTCATTCATAAACGTGATTAACTTTCAATCTATTGAGACAAGCTTATCTTTCAAATACAAAGTCAATAAAGACAAAGTTAAACGAAACGATAACGAGTTAGAAATATTGATTCCGAGAACATATCTCTGTTTGTTTTCAGTCAACCAACGTTGCCTGAAATCAATCACTGATCCTTGCAGATTGAACCATTGAACAAGCTTTGTCTGAAACTTTTGGTTTGCTTATCTATTTAGTTCAAACATGTTTTCCAGTCCTACAATAAGTCAAAAATAAGTGTGACAAACATTTTCGGTGTCTGAAGTAGAGAGTTATATAGGATGTATAGTAATCCAACTGGAATAAAATGTAGTCGAATTTTCTAGATTATTCAACACTCGTTGGTGATTCTTACGTATACGATCACGAAAGCAACGTTTACAGCATAATGTTCAGTGAACTTCTTCAAAACCGCAATCACAATCGCTATCGCTACCGCGATCAACCTACAAGACGAAATACTGATCAATAAACAGTGGTATATATACGGACGAACATATGTTTTTGATGAAATTTTATTAGACTAACGTTGATAGACTTGGGAATGACATTGTGTTGATTCACAAGAGCATTGATCAACTGATGCTCTGCAGGAAAAAACAATTGTCTTTTCGTCACTCTTGTCGGTTCCAAAAGTATCTCGAAGCTTATTAGATCATCTTTTACACAAACGAAGAAAGAATTAGGAAATAATGCAGTGTATAATCACCGTATATTTGAATAAATAGTTTTATTTCGACGTTTTATGTGTAATCTGAAAGGAAACCTATTAAATTTGAAATTTGAATTGCGTGAAATAGCGAAATACTGATGCATTTCATAAAATTGCTTGACCGCAAATCACAGAAAGCCTGTTTTGATTATGAAAGCATGTCGACATAATGACATAATATTCAATATGTATTTTTCCCGATACTTTCTGATTTTCTAAGTTAAAAACGAATAGATCGAGTTTGAAAGGGAAATGAAATCCTAATTGTACTGGCGATTTATACAACCATATAATTTACAGATTTCACAATGGTTTACGTCAGAAATACTTGTTTTATTCAACTATTACAAAGAACGTTACTTAATGAAATATTTCTTCTGCTCACATACCAAAGACGTATCAGAATAATATGACTTCAGTCTTATGATGTCTAATCACACATTGCAGCACGAAAATATTTATTTATGACGATCAATCTATTATTAGTCTTTTAAGTAACATTCGTAGACAGACATTCCTCTGTGTTCATCAAATCAATAGATAATCAATTCATATATGTTACAATGGCTACGCCGTATCACAGGAAACTTTATACACTACACACCTTATTCCCACAGTCTACGGGTTATTAAGTTGAAATTCTTATTTGAATAATTAGCAGATGAGAATTAACGAGGACAGACGGAAGAAAGCGTACACCCATAAACCGGGATTTATCAACTGTTCAATGATAGTTAAAAGTTGTCCCGCAACTCTGGAAGAACAACATAATTATTAACTGAGTAATTTACGATTGAGAAAAAATGATTGCAATGATCAATGTGATGGCTATTTGTAGTGTAGTGAAAATGAGAACCTGTAATCACGGGAAACCATAAACAAAACAACAGATTACTTTGCTTGTGTATGAGGATACAATCATTAGACCATCAGGTTTCGATAACTTATTCCTTGTAGAATTTGAGGTGCACTTCCTTGGAATATTCGTAGTGACAGCAGAAAGTTTCGTAACACTTGACCTGTCAAAAACAAACGTCTCGCATATTAATTTCAATATTTCAGTGAAAAATTATGACATAATATATTTTGACATGTTGTGAAATGTTAACATGATTATTATACTGTCCCTGGATGTTGAAATGAATGTATATCCTGCAATAGTGTGCGAAGCTTTGCTGCAGACATGAACAAATATAGATGATGAAGTCAGAGCTAAACGTGGTAATACTGATGACATCTGGCCAGCGGACCAGAGATATTCAGCTGAGGCAACTGTTGATGAACACTTTTATTTTTGTACGAGGGTTTTCAGGTTTACATCCCATGCAGCAGAACTGTGCTGACATGTTTTAGCGTTGATTGATGATTGTTTATTGGTGCAGATTTTGTTCACCTGTAGAAATCCTGTACTTGCTTTCTGATCTGCAACTTTACATTTTTATCAGATTCGCCCTCATTCAAGTTTTCTATTGTATCAAGAGCTTCGCCAAACATTATGAGGCATTCATAACATAGTTGATCATCAATGTAAAACACGTCTGACAACAATTCTTGATTGGAAAGATTCTGCGAGCTGTTCTACGTGCGCTATTTCGCATCTTGATCCAACGATAAATTAATGATGAAAAAACTGGAATTACGTATACACTCTATGTCGGTCCAATTCCAGTTTATTCCTTTTTTTTGTTTATACAAATTTTCGCCATAAACAATTGACACAACATTCAGAAATCACTTCGTACGATGGCAGTGATGGCTGGAAATAATTATTCTTGATTAAACCCACCTAATCATTCTTCTCATAACTCGTCTTCTCACAAAATCTCATTTATACAACATTGACTGCGTTTTCTTTGAAAACATAGTTGATTGAGTTGCTTAATTTGAAAGATCGAGAGAATGATAATTGTTTCATTCACTACATTTTCCATATCCAAACAAATGTCATTCATAAACGTGATTAACTTTCAATCTGTTGAGACAAGCTTATCTTTCAAATACAAAGTCAATAAGGACAAAGTTAAACGAAACGATAACGAGTTAGAAATATTGATTCCGAGAACATATCTCTGTTTGTTTTCAGTCAACCAACGTTGCCTGAAATCAATCACTGATCCTTGCAGATTGAACCATTGAACAAGCTTTGTCTGAAACTTTTGGTTTGCTTATCTATTTAGTTCAAACATGTTTTCCAGTCCTACAATAAGTCAAAAATAAGTGTGACAAACATTTTCGGTGTCTGAAGTAGAGAGTTATATAGGATGTATAGTAATCCAACTGGAATAAAATGTAGTCGAATTTTCTAGATTATTCAACACTCGTTGGTGATTCTTACGTATACGATCACGAAAGCAACGTTTACAGCATAATGTTCAGTGAACTTCTTCAAAACCGCAATCACAATCGCTATCGCTACCGCGATCAACCTACAAGACGAAATACTGATCAATAAACAGTGGTATATATACGGACGAACATATGTTTTTGATGAAATTTTATTAGACTAACGTTGATAGACTTGGGAATGACATTGTGTTGATTCACAAGAGCATTGATCAACTGATGCTCTGCAGGAAAAAAACAATTGTCTTTTCGTCACTCTTGTCGGTTCCAAAAGTATCTCGAAGCTTATTAGATCATCTTTTACACAAACGAAGAAAGAATTAGGAAATAATGCAGTGTATAATCACCGTATATTTGAATAAATAGTTTTATTTCGACGTTTTATGTGTAATCTGAAAGGAAACCTATTAAATTTGAAATTTGAATTGCGTGAAATAGCGAAATACTGATGCATTTCATAAAATTGCTTGACCGCAAATCACAGAAAGCCTGTTTTGATTATGAAAGCATGTCGACATAATGACATAATATTCAATATGTATTTTTCCCGATACTTTCTGATTTTCTAAGTTAAAAACGAATAGATCGAGTTTGAAAGGGAAATGAAATCCTAATTGTACTGGCGATTTATACAACCATATAATTTACAGATTTCACAATGGTTTACGTCAGAAATACTTGTTTTATTCAACTATTACAAAGAACGTTACTTAATGAAATATTTCTTCTGCTCACATACCAAAGACGTATCAGAATAATATGACTTCAGTCTTATGATGTCTAATCACACATTGCAGCACGAAAATATTTATTTATGACGATCAATCTATTATTAGTCTTTTAAGTAACATTCGTAGACAGACATTCCTCTGTGTTCATCAAATCAATAGATAATCAATTCATATATGTTACAATGGCTACGCCGTATCACAGGAAACTTTATACACTACACACCTTATTCCCACAGTCTACGGGTTATTAAGTTGAAATTCTTATTTGAATAATTAGCAGATGAGAATTAACGAGGACAGACGGAAGAAAGCGTACACCCATAAACCGGGATTTATCAACTGTTCAATGATAGTTAAAAGTTGTCCCGCAACTCTGGAAGAACAACATAATTATTAACTGAGTAATTTACGATTGAGAAAAAATGATTGCAATGATCAATGTGATGGCTATTTGTAGTGTAGTGAAAATGAGAACCTGTAATCACGGGAAACCATAAACAAAACAACAGATTACTTTGCTTGTGTATGAGGATACAATCATTAGACCATCAGGTTTCGATAACTTATTCCTTGTAGAATTTGAGGTGCACTTCCTTGGAATATTCGTAGTGACAGCAGAAAGTTTCGTAACACTTGACCTGTCAAAAACAAACGTCTCGCATATTAATTTCAATATTTCAGTGAAAAATTATGACATAATATATTTTGACATGTTGTGAAATGTTAACATGATTATTATACTGTCCCTGGATGTTGAAATGAATGTATATCCTGCAATAGTGTGCGAAGCTTTGCTGCAGACATGAACAAATATAGATGATGAAGTCAGAGCTAAACGTGGTAATACTGATGACATCTGGCCAGCGGACCAGAGATATTCAGCTGAGGCAACTGTTGATGAACACTTTTATTTTTGTACGAGGGTTTTCAGGTTTACATCCCATGCAGCAGAACTGTGCTGACATGTTTTAGCGTTGATTGATGATTGTTTATTGGTGCAGATTTTGTTCACCTGTAGAAATCCTGTACTTGCTTTCTGATCTGCAACTTTACATTTTTATCAGATTCGCCCTCATTCAAGTTTTCTATTGTATCAAGAGCTTCGCCAAACATTATGAGGCATTCATAACATAGTTGATCATCAATGTAAAACACGTCTGACAACAATTCTTGATTGGAAAGATTCTGCGAGCTGTTCTACGTGCGCTATTTCGCATCTTGATCCAACGATAAATTAATGATGAAAAAACTGGAATTACGTATACACTCTATGTCGGTCCAATTCCAGTTTATTCCTTTTTTTTGTTTATACAAATTTTCGCCATAAACAATTGACACAACATTCAGAAATCACTTCGTACGATGGCAGTGATGGCTGGAAATAATTATTCTTGATTAAACCCACCTAATCATTCTTCTCATAACTCGTCTTCTCACAAAATCTCATTTATACAACATTGACTGCGTTTTCTTTGAAAACACAGTTGATTTAGGTGCTTAATTTGAAAGATCGAGAGAATGATAATTGTTTCATTCACTACATTTTCCATATCCAAACAAATGTCATTCATAGACGTGATTAACTTTCAATCTATTGAGACAAGCTTATCTTTCAAATACAAAGTCAATAAGGACAAAGTTAAACGAAACGATAACGAGTTAGAAATATTGATTCCGAGAACATATCTCTGTTTGTTTTCAGTCAACCAACGTTGCCTGAAATCAATCACTGATCCTTGCAGATTGAACCATTGAACAAGCTTTGTCTGAAACTTTTGGTTTGCTTATCTATTTAGTTCAAACATGTTTTCCAGTCCTACAATAAGTCAAAAATAAGTGTGACAAACATTTTCGGTGTCTGAAGTAGAGAGTTATATAGGATGTATAGTAATCCAACTGGAATAAAATGTAGTCGAATTTTCTAGATTATTCAACACTCGTTGGTGATTCTTACGTATACGATCACGAAAGCAACGTTTACAGCATAATGTTCAGTGAACTTCTTCAAAACCGCAATCACAATCGCTATCGCTACCGCGATCAACCTACAAGACAAAATACTGATCAATAAACAGTGGTATATATACGGACGAACATATGTTTTTGATGAAATTTTATTAGACTAACGTTGATAGACTTGGGAATGACATTGTGTTGATTCACAAGAGCATTGATCAACTGATGCTCTGCAGGAAAAAAACAATTGTCTTTTCGTCACTCTTGTCGGTTCCAAAAGTATCTCGAAGCTTATTAGATCATCTTTTACACAAACGAAGAAAGAATTAGGAAATAATGCAGTGTATAATCACCGTATATTTGAATAAATAGTTTTATTTCGACGTTTTATGTGTAATCTGAAAGGAAACCTATTAAATTTGAAATTTGAATTGCGTGAAATAGCGAAATACTGATGCATTTCATAAAATTGCTTGACCGCAAATCACAGAAAGCCTGTTTTGATTATGAAAGCATGTCGACATAATGACATAATATTCAATATGTATTTTTCCCGATACTTTCTGATTTTCTAAGTTAAAAACGAATAGATCGAGTTTGAAAGGGAAATGAAATCCTAATTGTACTGGCGATTTATACAACCATATAATTTACAGATTTCACAATGGTTTACGTCAGAAATACTTGTTTTATTCAACTATTACAAAGAACGTTACTTAATGAAATATTTCTTCTGCTCACATACCAAAGACGTATCAGAATAATATGACTTCAGTCTTATGATGTCTAATCACACATTGCAGCACGAAAATATTTATTTATGACGATCAATCTATTATTAGTCTTTTAAGTAACATTCGTAGACAGACATTCCTCTGTGTTCATCAAATCAATAGATAATCAATTCATATATGTTACAATGGCTACGCCGTATCACAGGAAACTTTATACACTACACACCTTATTCCCACAGTCTACGGGTTATTAAGTTGAAATTCTTATTTGAATAATTAGCAGATGAGAATTAACGAGGACAGACGGAAGAAAGCGTACACCCATAAACCGGGATTTATCAACTGTTCAATGATAGTTAAAAGTTGTCCCGCAACTCTGGAAGAACAACATAATTATTAACTGAGTAATTTACGATTGAGAAAAAATGATTGCAATGATCAATGTGATGGCTATTTGTAGTGTAGTGAAAATGAGAACCTGTAATCACGGGAAACCATAAACAAAACAACAGATTACTTTGCTTGTGTATGAGGATACAATCATTAGACCATCAGGTTTCGATAACTTATTCCTTGTAGAATTTGAGGTGCACTTCCTTGGAATATTCGTAGTGACAGCAGAAAGTTTCGTAACACTTGACCTGTCAAAAACAAACGTCTCGCATATTAATTTCAATATTTCAATGAAAAATTATGACATAATATATTTTGACATGTTGTGAAATGTTAACATGATTATTATACTGTCCCTGGATGTTGAAATGAATGTATATCCTGCAATAGTGTGCGAAGCTTTGCTGCAGACATGAACAAATATAGATGATGAAGTCAGAGCTAAACGTGGTAATACTGATGACATCTGGCCAGCGGACCAGAGATATTCAGCTGAGGCAACTGTTGATGAACACTTTTATTTTTGTACGAGGGTTTTCAGGTTTACATCCCATGCAGCAGAACTGTGCTGACATGTTTTAGCGTTGATTGATGATTGTTTATTGGTGCAGATTTTGTTCACCTGTAGAAATCCTGTACTTGCTTTCTGATCTGCAACTTTACATTTTTATCAGATTCGCCCTCATTCAAGTTTTCTATTGTATCAAGAGCTTCGCCAAACATTATGAGGCATTCATAACATAGTTGATCATCAATGTAAAACTCGTCTGACAACAATTCTTGATTGGAAAGATTCTGCGAGCTGTTCTACGTGCGCTATTTCGCATCTTGATCCAACGATAAATTAATGATGAAAAAACTGGAATTACGTATACACTCTATGTCGGTCCAATTCCAGTTTATTCCTTTTTTTTGTTTATACAAATTTTCGCCATAAACAATTGACACAACATTCAGAAATCACTTCGTACGATGGCAGTGATGGCTGGAAATAATTATTCTTGATTAAACCCACCTAATCATTCTTCTCATAACTCGTCTTCTCACAAAATCTCATTTATACAACATTGACTGCGTTTTCTTTGAAAACACAGTTGATTTAGGTGCTTAATTTGAAAGATCGAGAGAATGATAATTGTTTCATTCACTACATTTTCCATATCCAAACAAATGTCATTCATAGACGTGATTAACTTTCAATCTATTGAGACAAGCTTATCTTTCAAATACAAAGTCAATAAGGACAAAGTTAAACGAAACGATAACGAGTTAGAAATATTGATTCCGAGAACATATCTCTGTTTGTTTTCAGTCAACCAACGTTGCCTGAAATCAATCACTGATCCTTGCAGATTGAACCATTGAACAAGCTTTGTCTGAAACTTTTGGTTTGCTTATCTATTTAGTTCAAACATGTTTTCCAGTCCTACAATAAGTCAAAAATAAGTGTGACAAACATTTTCGGTGTCTGAAGTAGAGAGTTATATAGGATGTATAGTAATCCAACTGGAATAAAATGTAGTCGAATTTTCTAGATTATTCAACACTCGTTGGTGATTCTTACGTATACGATCACGAAAGCAACGTTTACAGCATAATGTTCAGTGAACTTCTTCAAAACCGCAATCACAATCGCTATCGCTACCGCGATCAACCTACAAGACGAAATACTGATCAATAAACAGTGGTATATATACGGACGAACATATGTTTTTGATGAAATTTTATTAGACTAACGTTGATAGACTTGGGAATGACATTGTGTTGATTCACAAGAGCATTGATCAACTGATGCTCTGCAGGAAAAAAACAATTGTCTTTTCGTCACTCTTGTCGGTTCCAAAAATATCTCGAAGCTTATTAGATCATCTTTTACACAAACGAAGAAAGAATTAGGAAATAATGCAGTGTATAATCACCGTATATTTGAATAAATAGTTTTATTTCGACGTTTTATGTGTAATCTGAAAGGAAACCTATTAAATTTGAAATTTGAATTGCGTGAAATAGCGAAATACTGATGCATTTCATAAAATTGCTTGACCGCAAATCACAGAAAGCCTGTTTTGATTATGAAAGCATGTCGACATAATGACATAATATTCAATATGTATTTTTCCCGATACTTTCTGATTTTCTAAGTTAAAAACGAATAGATCGAGTTTGAAAGGGAAATGAAATCCTAATTGTACTGGCGATTTATACAACCATATAATTTACAGATTTCACAATGGTTTACGTCAGAAATACTTGTTTTATTCAACTATTACAAAGAACGTTACTTAATGAAATATTTCTTCTGCTCACATACCAAAGACGTATCAGAATAATATGACTTCAGTCTTATGATGTCTAATCACACATTGCAGCACGAAAATATTTATTTATGACGATCAATCTATTATTAGTCTTTTAAGTAACATTCGTAGACAGACATTCCTCTGTGTTCATCAAATCAATAGATAATCAATTCATATATGTTACAATGGCTACGCCGTATCACAGGAAACTTTATACACTACACACCTTATTCCCACAGTCTACGGGTTATTAAGTTGAAATTCTTATTTGAATAATTAGCAGATGAGAATTAACGAGGACAGACGGAAGAAAGCGTACACCCATAAACCGGGATTTATCAACTGTTCAATGATAGTTAAAAGTTGTCCCGCAACTCTGGAAGAACAACATAATTATTAACTGAGTAATTTACGATTGAGAAAAAATGATTGCAATGATCAATGTGATGGCTATTTGTAGTGTAGTGAAAATGAGAACCTGTAATCACGGGAAACCATAAACAAAACAACAGATTACTTTGCTTGTGTATGAGGATACAATCATTAGACCATCAGGTTTCGATAACTTATTCCTTGTAGAATTTGAGGTGCACTTCCTTGGAATATTCGTAGTGACGGCAGAAAGTTTCGTAACACTTGACCTGTCAAAAACAAACGTCTCGCATATTAATTTCAATATTTCAGTGAAAAATTATGACATAATATATTTTGACATGTTGTGAAATGTTAACATGATTATTATACTGTCCCTGGATGTTGAAATGAATGTATATCCTGCAATAGTGTGCGAAGCTTTGCTGCAGACATGAACAAATATAGATGATGAAGTCAGAGCTAAACGTGGTAATACTGATGACATCTGGCCAGCGGACCAGAGATATTCAGCTGAGGCAACTGTTGATGAACACTTTTATTTTTGTACGAGGGTTTTCAGGTTTACATCCCATGCAGCAGAACTGTGCTGACATGTTTTAGCGTTGATTGATGATTGTCTATTGGTGC
>CALYCR020003282.1:0-11396 GCA_944470395.2 Schistosoma turkestanicum
GTTCCTAAGAGTCTATTAGAAGGTATGAGTCAGAGATATTGGAGGACAACCAGATTTAAGTAATCAGGACAACGAAGGTTTGTTTAAAATCACCAGAGAGCGTAAGAAGGCCATCTTATTGATAACAGATCAGCAATCAATTAGCATTGGTGTTTAATTGGATGAATACTTATCTTTCAGGGAAGCACGATGAGCATCTGGAGGTTTGTATATTGTGTTTTCTGAAGAAGGGCTGGAAGTAGGAATATAGACTTGATTGTTATGATCAGTTAATTAGTTAGGGGGGGAAGGTATTCAGAGACTGGCGTGGTGAGCGAAACATGTGAGGTTGGATATGATAAGTGTTGTTCGTCAGAGTTAACTGATGACCCCCAAAGAACATATGAGGAAGTCGCTTGAGAGCATAAGGATGGATCGTTTCGTACGTCCATTGGATTAGGCATAGTGGGGTAAGTCAAATCTTCGGACAATGTGAAAGGTGGTTTGTCAAAAGGACCAGACATAAAAGTATTACAGCTAGAAAGTGCAGATAGCAGCAAAGATTCATTGTCATCCTTTACATCACAGAATGCAGAGCATGACTTGAAGGAGGCGGTACTATGGTCCTCAACAGCTGGAGGTAGTAAAACAAATCTATTGAGGGGGTTATCGTTAAGTAAGGGTTAGGTAAATGTTTTGGAGAGACCGAAGAATTGTAAAAGGTATTTCGGCTAGGGTGGAGTCTAGGAACATTAGGCGGATGCCCAAGCAGGCTAGTGTTATGAGTTATCTCAGCAACTCCAGGCATCCTAGTCTTATTGTGCGCAATCAAGGGTATAGGCTTTGTGTTTGAAACGGGGAGGCACCTAAGGGTACAGTTTAAGGAGGTATTTATGGTATGAGTGTCCGTATTCTTAGGATTCCTAAGGTCTAATTTTAGAAGTACAGTAGCATCCCGAGTAGGAAATGTAGGGGGCAGGCATTGTTTTATATAAGGTAGGTTAAGTACTGAAGACTGACGATTAGGGCGAGTAGCATGTTTCACGTGAGAATTTCGAACCACTAGGTCTGTCCTGTTATCTTAAGGACAATGTTTGTATATTACAGAAGTGCAATTGACTTGTGGTTTACATGTAGATGGGCTTTTGACTACGGGAAAAGTTGCAGCACTTTTATTCAGAGGACAGGTCTTTAGACTAGTAGTCTCTTTAGATCTGTTTTCTGTTTTAGGAGTGTTGGAGGTAGGTATTGTACGGTTATTGTAACGTTCATTACTGTAGCCGTTACTGGTGCACAAATCGGTCGGCATAGTTGGAAGGCTATTGGTAATTCGACGTTATATTGTAGTTCTATCCCGGATAATTCTAATCTAATTAAATAATGGAATGTGTTTAAGTAGTGACTGACTATTAATGAAGTGATTGGTTTCCTTGATAGTAATAAAATGAAGAAGGAAGGGACAAGAAAATTTAGTCTTAAATTTGCATAGCCTGAGTGCTATGCACCAAGTGTGGGACAATCCACATTATTTGAGGAGAGTGTTTATAACAGACTTTATGCTAGCACTGTCAGGTTTGTTATAAACAATGGCATTCTGCATGCACTGAAGTCTTTTTAACTCTTCAGAGGATATATAGTCAATTACCATAACTGAGAATTGTCAAAATTGTAAGCAGTGTCAAGCTTGTTTCCATTTATTTCTGGGTGTATTCTGTCGTTCACTTTTGCATTCGTCAAAGCCTCTTATATTCCAGCACGGGATCAGTGTTCATTAGCACTAAACAGAATGAATTCAAAACAGTATACTCCATTGAAATAACCGGTGAGATGAAAAATGGCTAATCTATTCGTTTGACATTTCTACGAGTATGTTCATGTTCTTTAAGATTTCTTCAACTTCAATTAAGTCATTGACAACTAAATTAACGAGTTAGATGAGATGCAATAATTGTAACTAATAAGTGGATTTCTGATCTATTATTAATTAATGAATATATCTACTGTGATGAATGACTTTTATGTGTAAATGCTAATACGTTTGTCGCTGTCTGTTATACATAAACATTACTCTGAGCGAAGTGACAGTAACAAAGTAACCATTATGGGGTGGATGCATGATTCTTAATGCTGAAGCGTGAATTCTCTGTTGAACCACAATCACGTCAAGTGTTATTTTCACAAATATTACGAACCAGAAACATCTCAATACCTTACAGTCAATCCCATTCATTACTCACGTTTATTCAGATAACTGAAAATCTTTAGAAAGGATTATAGTGAGTTGATACAGATATATTTTACCAAGGTTAATTACTAACTTACCTACGTCTGTTACCCCCCAATAGCGCATAGGCCGCCCACCAGTTTCCTCCAACAGAGTAAATCTCGATAAATCCAGAAGTCGAAGAAAAGACTGTTCTGGAAGAAGAGGTTTATTTATCGCTGTCCTTGTGATATCGAAATAATATGAATATCAGAATAGAGGAGCTACTTTTAACTACCTAGGAGAAAAACTGAATAAGGACGACACGCTTAGCGCGCGAAAGATAGCCTTTTGTACAGTGAAACAAAAGGAGTATAATATAACATTTATTGTCAGAATTAGGTACAATAAAAAATGTTCATATTTCAGCAATTGTGTTATCTTCGTGAAAGTATACCACTACAAGATAGGCAGCTGAAAAAATGTTAATAAAAACACGGTCACATAGATAGTGTGGTGAGACGTTCTTTCGACAACCCAATTTACATGCAGCTAGATACTTCACTCAACCAGCATTATTAATAGTTTGTTTGATTTTCGCCATAACTAGAGTAGCATAGTTAGTTTACAGTCGGAAGGTAACTGACTGAACTTGCTCATATGAAAGTTTGTTAGGACACCCGACCTCTCGGAGACAAATCAGCTGGGTTCTGCGACGACCATACATAACTCCATCTTTCAACTTTCGTATACTGGTGCACAACAGCGAGGCTATCGGCTTCATAGGTACTATACTGGTTTCCGTTATCAATAATGTAGTACAAAACTGTTATGCAATCTGAGTTGTTGATCTATTTCTTTAATTTAAATCCTACTCTACATAATAGTGATAATTATCTGCTTAAAATAATTCTTTGCTAGATCACAAGTGGAAAAGGATATTGAGCACGATCAACTTGGAAATTGTTTATGATAGCATTTATGACATGATAATCGTATCCATCAGAGAATGTTTTTTCTTCTTATTCATGGCAAGGTTCGTACAAAACGGCGATGATGTGTCACCAAATGGGTGAGAGGTAATTTGAAATTCTTAAGATTCATTAGACAATCTGAATTTATCGATGGTTCATCAGCACCGTTGTGCAAAAGAGCCTAACCCACAGTTACGGCATTTCCTGTTCTCAAGAGTACAGGAATAATTCCTAAACACACTTGCCTATTCAGTGATTTGGTAAATCTGCAGCAATTATGCTTACTAGGTTCATCAACCGAGCTATTGTCTTAGACAGACAAAGCACATACCCATGCTCTTAGCATGAGAACGTTGATGTTGAACTGTAAGCGCTGAAATAGGTGGGCATTTATAAACAGCGTGGTTATCGGTGCATATAGTACATTCAGTTAATAAGGTCAAACCGTTTCACTGCCTTAATTGCAGATGACAATTCGTCCCGTTTTTGGGCGATTCGCCAAACATCCCAACCTACTAATAGATACTCTTGCACGAAATGATATAAACTTAGTGAGCTCGGAAAACGTCAACTCTCCTTCGTCTCCAGCCAATATACCTGCCAGTTATGATCACTGAGCTTGCATAAGTTGAGGCAAAAGCCTTAGTATTCCCTCTAAAATAACAGAAGAATTTAGATTCGCAGTATAATTCACCTGTTCCAAGAGCAAAGCACAATTTTTCATTCTTATAGCCGGGTCCGCGTAATTATAATAAAAAATGACGGGGTTTAATAAATCTTCTAGCATTTCTCGGATGATTACATTCAACTGTCCGAACGAACGTTTTAGAATTTCCCTGGCTCTCTTCAAAGCATCAGAAGCTTCCATCATTACACAACCCTCGATGGATGCCTTTGCTTTACCCTTACAACAGTTTATCGAATAGCGCAACCATTGTCTAACATTAATGGCTCTTGATGCTACCTTAGATCCCAAACTGCCTTATCAACGTCCAATACCTTTTTGTTTGTCTATTGAAATAACTCAATTCAACCTTTGGTAGTTCTAGACCTACAACAGGCGCTATAGGTATTACACGCTTTCTTGATACTTCGTCTGATGAAGTTTCAATACTCCATCTACTGATCTGCCGTCTCTACCTAGTACTCGTTTCCTAACGACAGCATTGATTACTTGGTTGTCCCAGGATATGCGAGTTCAGATGCCAATGCAAGTCAGGCTGGATCCCAGTGGAAAGTTGGTTTGGCGCTATCCGACTAAGTAGGACAGTGAGGATTAAGAAAGATAAGAAGTAAATTAAGCTGGATTATTCTTTCAATTTATAGTATCAGTAAAGATAAAGGAAATCAAAGTAAATGAGGTACATAAATCGTGCAATAGGCGAAAAGTAGAAATTCCACTGTGGAAGTTCTCTCACTACTACCCCAGATGATAATAAATGATCCTTCAGATGAAATTACTTCAGCTGCATTGATCTCCGCCAACGCGGAAAGATCTGGAGGTCCAGAAGAAGCGAATGGGATTGAACTTTGGTTCGAAAGGACTTTACAGAAGATAAGATTGTCAATTCTCCTTCTTCGCTTAATACCAGGCAAAGACTTTAACCTTGTTTCTCTAGTCTCTCAGTATTATGAGACGTCTTGAATAGGGTGTTGATAAACACAACGATGGATTCTGCTGGCACTCACAATCAAAACACTGTATTCTGTAAGGATCGATCATGTACAGACAGAATCACAACATCACGGATGATTGTGGGACAATCATCTGAATGGTTTTCAACACTCTACGTCAACTTTATTGACCATGAGAAAGCATTCGATAGCGTGAACAGGATGACACTGTGGAGTTTGAATGGACAGTACAGCATAGCTGAGAACATGGTCAACATCATACCGAATACTCGGGGTGGACTACTTTTCGAAATCGTTGTAGTGCAGATGAGATACTCATTCAAAGTGAACAGCGGTTTCAGACACAGTGGCTTACTCTCGCCCATTCACTTCATACTACTCGTCGCCAACTGAGCTATGAGAATGTCAAAGTTTGAGGAGAAGAACGAATTCAATGAACACGTGGGATGCGACTGGACTATTTGTGCTCCACAGTTGATCTAGCTCTAGTATCCCAGATGCAGTAGAAGACCAGTGGTGCAGATACAAATTTTAATGAACAGTTGTCTACGCGAATACTTGGAATAAGATAAACGCACACCATCAACAGAAACATACTGCGTGGGATAACAATCCGAATTATAGCCAGGAAGAAGTCATGAAGAAGCATTGGAAATGGATAGGACCTAAACTGAGAGAAGCACTCAAATGTGACACGTGACAATATCTCATTGACAAAATCCATGACCTTAGAAACGCATCAAGCCCTAATAGGGAAACTCCCAGACGGGTGGAACGCATCAAGCTGATGGATTATTTGTTTAGTAGACGGAAAAGCACTGATCTTTGTTCTGTATAGGCAAACGTGAATGTCAATTTTGCATAACGACGACGAATCGGCCATACGCTAATGACTCAACGATTGGCTGATGATCTCACAATCAAACATATAAACATATTTTTGATATCGAAATAGGAATCTCATCTATTCGTTATTTTGGTTGTAACTCAAACAGATATGCACGATAAGAATCATCGCTCAGTAGCCCTAACCCAATCAGCAATCAAGGTCATTTGGACATGCTTGTAATCAAGAATAAACCTCGTTTCATGTGAACATGGAAAACTATTTTTTGAAGAACTGCATTATTGCTGACGAGAATAGGAAAATGTGTAGTAAATGCTAATTGAGTGGCAGACATCAGTCTCGTGAATCGTGTGTAATTCGTTTTACGAAGTGCAGAAAGTGTAGTAGAATAGGACACATCAAGTATGTTTGTAGATGCATTTTCCTGCTATCAACATAATCGTGATCATCAGCGTATTCACAATGTAGTTTGTTAGTCAGTATTGACTGACAAGTGTTAGAGAATGAATAGATATGAAACCAAACACAAGTTCCACGTGGGTGGTAGAATTCTCAACACGCATGATCATATAATGTGATGTAAACCTTACCTCTCCTCATGAATACTTTTGCTAAAAATTTCATTCCGTCTTCTAGTGGAATTTTCAAATTTCATGTTTGTTTAAAGTTAACATGGTGACTGTTGACATACTTAACCACGGTAATGGCGTTGTCGGTTTGAAAATGATAATACGGTTATTTGAGTAAGAAAATATGACGTTGACAGACACTCGAATATATGTAAATTTGTGCACGATATGTTATAAGTGAAATAATTTTATTCCTAATAGAAGTCACGTTCTAGACTTTATTGATTCATAATTCACTAAACATAATAAATAATTATTACTGACGAAATATGATATATAATGCTACGGACTAATGCTGAGAATGATTGAATAAATAGTTGAACTGTGTGATATGCGAAGATAGATGAATTTTATTGGGGAGATTGATTCTTTCGTCAACCTAATCAAGTCGAGACAGGGAGTGTTAGAGCGATAGTGCATTTAGGAGCGGTAATTGCCATGATATGCAATTTCAGATAGAAATAGTGCCAAGAAATTTAGATATTAAACGTGAACAACTGTTCTATAGTTATTGGCAATGCTTGTGAAATTTGAGTTGTATTATGAAAAATGTGAAAAATAAGAAAAAGTGTTTACAATGTAAGTTTATTTTAAATACCTCCGCAGCTTGGAATGCTGAAGATAGATAAGTAGGATTCTAACTCTAATTAGAGAGTAGTGGGTACAATGTAATCAATAATATTATTCTCAGATAAATTATGATTTCTCTTACCAGTTGACACAGTGCTAGTTAGAATTTTTCATATTTCTCATAAGTAAACTATTGAAAGATATAATGTATGATATAATGCAACTTTGGAATTCACTTAATTAGTCCTTGATCAAATGAGATGATGCGATGTTGCTGTGTTCCTGATATTGTGACCTAGCAAAATTCTAGAAGTTTTTTTTCTAAATACCGTCAATTCTTTTGATAAAATACTAATTAAATATATATATATATATACATATATATGTATATATATATATATATATATATATATATATATATAATATATAAGGTTTGGTTCAACGTATGTTAACAAAGATGATGCTTCTCTCCGAATTATCTAAGCGACAGAAAATTATTATAGCTGTTCTTCTAATCACTGCAGTATGTATCATAGTGACAGGAACAGTTTTACTCGTAATTTTCCTCAGGAAAACGTCTAAAGGTATGTTTATCTGAACGTTGAATACATTGATGTATTTTTGTTCGAGTTTTTGTCAATACGTTTATCTCATTGAATTTTCCAAGTGAATGAATTTTTGTGTGAGTCTAGAAGATTACCGTCCTCCTTGTACACTTACTCTTGATAGAAATTTTGTTAACAATCATTCCTCAACCAGATCAAATCATAATGAAGCGTAATTGTTAATAGTGTCATATGATATTGTAATAAAATGAATCATAGAATATTGTTTTCTGGTTATAATTTTTCATTCCCGTACCTCATGATCTTGCATGTGAAATGTTCTCTCATTTTATCACTCATAAATAAAGAATGAATGTTTGATAAGTGCTCAAAATATTACTATGATGTCACAAGTACTTCAGGAGGGGTTGAATGATCGAATAGTTATTATCAAACCATGATACTTTATTTTCAAAATAAACTGAAGATAAATAATACTTCAAGATTGACAATGTCAGTTTAATCAATTAACTTTCATCAAAATGAGTGAGAATGAGAAATCGGTAATTTTTTCTAGATTTTGTCACCAAAAGTGTAATTTTGTTACCAGTAAACAAGGTTATTTGTGATTTAGTAACTAGACACCATCACAAAGTAATATCTTCTATCTTTTAAACTTGCTGCATAAGAGGTTGTACAGAAATGATCAAACCGTTCATTACATTTGATAACAAACCAGTTCCAAGACCACATATTAAAGAAATCAATATATTCTTCTAATTTATCTACGCCAGAATTAATGCGTAACTGTCCAATGTTTGACCACATTGTGCCGTCAGTGCGGTAATCAGGAGTAATTGTATTTTGTGTACTAACTTGTATTATCCAGTCTATGGAATCAGTTGACAAATACAACTTTCATTTCTTATCTCGATAGAATGAACTATGTTATTTGACTGCTGTTCTTCGCGTGTCTTTAATTTTGTATTATCATGTCTATTCACCAGAAGTAATAAAAACATGATCATTTAACTGAACTGTTCTCATCAATAATTAGCATCAGTTAGTAAATTACATTTCGGCTATTTTTTAATTTGAACACTACTTTGTTAACCATCCGTAATGTCACACAGATCACGATCAATTTTTATTTAGAAACAGGTTTGTCACTTGTACAGATAATTCAATGGATGTTTGGATTCTTTTTTGCATCATTGGAAATGAGACTCGGTAATAAAGTAACATATCTAAGTGCATTTACTAACAAGTGCAGTTGAGGACTAGTTCTGATTGAAAAATCACAACAATGCTGGTTGTGAAAGATGACAGATGAGTAATGTGTTGCTGAATTTATTAGTTTATTAGAGTTTCAAAATAGTTGTGCTCATACAGTAGATTATTGTTTGTTCTTTTTGATCACTTGCCATCAGTTCTGATCATGAGTAATAAGGAAAAACTAGATAAGATTATTTTGTAAGAATTCTCTTTGAAAGAAATATACTACACATTAACGAGTAAATGTCAAGTAAAGTATTACGAGCATTTAGGTTGTCGTTTGACAATTCATCATTCATCAAACCAAATATAATCATCCACGCGAACAATATCTTAATCATTATTGTCGCCTGCAAATATGAAAGAATGTTGTGTTTAATTAATCTGAAGTTGAAAAGTCTATGTGCTGTATTTTATTTCTCGTCTTATCGCTTCGATTGACCTTTTAAGAAACGTGGTATCCTGACTGGGCCACAAAGTACCATGATTACAGAGTGTGTATTCATCAAAACCTGTGTTCACTTATGTAAATTGTTTGACCATATATTGCTTCTTTGCGAACGGAATTCCGCGTATCTTTTCTGAATGCATAAAATGATGATTGATATATAAACTGAAATAGGACAGACAGTTAAGTTAGATATCTCTGGCAATTGAGTGATACATTTTAAAATTAATTTTCATATTCAGCTGTTTAGCTATATCGTTCTAAAGCAAATATCCAGTGAACAAATCACTGTTTTTAACACTAATTTGACATTGTTAATTTATGGTTTCCTTTTATTTTAAGTTGAAAATACAAAGTCACGTATTGCGACGGCTATAACGTACTACAAAACATGCACAAATGCTCTCAAAATAGACGAATCGTTGCTAAAGGAGCAACTTAACGAAACGGCAATGTTACTTTTCAAAGCACGACTTGGAGTATTGAATTACGATGGTATCGGCAATATCGAAATGCTGAAGAATGAGAAATTCGATCTGACCAGTTTAATTTTGCCATTGATATTACAAAATAGAAGTACAGATTCTTTTTATATTAGGCCAGTTTCACGTGATAAGGAGAATGAGAAACCATATATACATGTATGTTTTTGTAAAAATACAAGATTCGGTAATGTGAATGCAATTTTGAGATTCATATATATAATTTTAATACCGTGTTTGAAGTTCCATTGAAAACAGATAGAATGACCAGTATTTGACTAACATGAATAACTAATAAGAGGTCCAGATTTCACCGTAAACAGAGCGACATTCAGTTTACTGACTGATAACACTACAGAACTCTTAGATGCATCGTTATCATGATTGTTAGTAAATTGTGTGGTTGTGAACAATCTTGCAATTTCATTGTCTAATGAAACGCATCTGTGAATAACGGATGTGATTTCATTCTGTTGGCTATTTACATTATTTCATCCAATTTGTGTCGCTAAAATCATTCGAAGAAATACAGCATTAGCAAAGAACAGTTCTACGTTTTAGTTTATCTTCAGCTGAGCTATGGAACTCCCTGTGAGATAGGCAAATAAATTCGCACAATGAAAAAACGAAATATATGTACTGATAAGCAAAAGTCTGCACACCCCTGTTTGACACAAAAACCTCAATCTATTTGACAGTCGACGTTTTTGAGTTAATTCAAAGTGAATACATTCATTTTCTGCAGAGAATTTAAATAGAAGTGTGAATGAGAAACGTATATAGAATGTTTCACAAATGAACGCCTGCTGATCCCCAGCATTAGCCTTTACTCATGTCCTATTTCATTTAAAATATTTTGTAAAGTAAATTTGACTTTGTTCTTTCAGATTTTAATGCCATCATCTAAGAACCCTTCCGGAAATTCGGTATGATAAAATGAAGTTAAATTTTACGTATTTATAAAGACATTTATATAAAAACTGAAAGAGTTAGCGAAATGAATTGCAATTAGTTGGCCAAAATCAGAGACATTCATGTAATAATTTCAGTAAGAAAATGCTGAATTCATTTTTATTTTGGTCGAAATTTGAACGGCTACACACTATTGTCGTATCAAGTATTATCTTGTGCCCTCCTTCTCGTAGATGCCGAGAGCTGTTCATGATCTTGACATTTTCCATCATTTACGGAACCTGACTGTTTGTTGTTCTGTAACATTTTCCTTTGACATGAAGATTCCATGGTAATGCCTACATGAAGATGTAACTAGATGGTTTCTGCAGAGTGTTTATTATCCACCTCTTCAGTCTTTTTTAAATTCCCTCATCAACAAACAGCTGATTTGTTCTCTATGAAACTGGGCTATTACTGATGGTTTCTGGTCAAGGGACCTGAACGATTTTGAAAAGGCAGTACTTATGCACTTATGATCAAGGTTGTAGTAGTTTTAAAAGTTTCAGCAACATTCTAACTTTTGTAATTTTTAACAATTCTTTACAGTTCCGGATCTGCTGACATTGTTGACCTGTTCTGTTTCTCTGTAAATTTGTGTTTCCTAACTGAATCGTATCCTGCTATTTTATCAGTGATCTTCAGCATGCACGTAAAGCTTCCATCCTTTTCAGAGTTTGGTTTTCAGGTTTGATTGGGCTGTTACTCGCTGTGCTTTACTTCAGAATCTTGATTCCTCACTTGCGATTGTTTATGTCAATGCATTACTCGCAACTTGCGCTCTTACACACTGCTCTGTTTTCTAAATAGGATGTAAGTCATCTTCCATATTCCAGCTGATCGAACTGTCCTCAAATT
>CALYCR020003283.1:0-34776 GCA_944470395.2 Schistosoma turkestanicum
GCCGAACCCTTCTTTTTTTATCTGAGCTTGGAACCAGCAAAGTTGATGGCTTACTGGATAATATTGTAGTGAAGGAGAACACAGGTGAGGGCAACCAAATTGTATTTAACGAAAATTACAGAGTTAATTGGTAAAATAGGAAAACCATATCGTAAACCGTTAATTTTGAAAACATCAATCCATTGTCTGACATTTCACCGTTCATGCGTTTCATACAAATCCCATTGTGTTCCCACTCTTCCTTTCTTGTTGATCTTCCCCCATCTTCTGCTGCCAGACATTACGTTGACACTCGCGTCATATACTACTTATAAGTAGAGCGCACTACAATATTACTAATGTACACATTATGTGTGTGTGCATGATTCGTAGCTACTAACCACACAAAAACCCTATAACCTCATTAGTGAGTTCATCTTTTTTACATAAACAACTTATCTTTCTGTATTTTTTTCTTTACAGACAAGGACGTTTAGAACAAGATGAAGGATTAACATTTCTACCAAATACTATACATAAAGGTTTAAGTGGTTGTGCTTCACGTGGTCGTGGTCCTGGTAAAGCACCAATTATAAATAATATTAACAACAGTAATAATTCTAACGCACTAACTACTGTACAAGAACAAACTTCACATTTATGGTCTAATCGTGTATGGCTTGCACAATTAGGTCAATGGCGTGGATTAACCGGTGAAATTGCACATGCAATCACTTTAGTTTATCCAACTGCTCGATCATTTTATAATGCATGTCAATTAGCTGGAATTCAATCAAGTAAGTATATATATCAGAGTTTTTTTATAAGGAATAGTTAAGGTAGTTTAGCAGCCTCAGCATCAGCAGTAGGTCTCAACATACATAAAGGAAAAAGCAAAATTCTCCGATGCAACACAACATACACCAACCAAATCACTCTTGATGGAGATGCCTTGGAGGATGTTAACACTTTTACATATCTAGGCAGCATCATCGACAACCAAGGTGGATCCGATGCAGATGTGAAGGCACGGATTGGCAAAGCAAGGGCTGCATTTTTACAGTTGAAAAATATCTGGAACTCCAAACAACTTTCAACCAAAATCAAACCATCAAAATCAAATCATGCATTTGTCCATACAAATACTAAAGACAGTTTACTACTGTATGGAGAAGGAACTTGGAAAACTAACAAGAGCCCAATCATCCAGAAGATACAAGTAGTTATGAACAGTTGATCTACGCAAACAATACTTCGGATTCGTTGGCCAGACACCATCAGCAAGCAACGAACTGAGGGATTAGGAACACAACCAGATTCCAGTGGAGTAGGAGATCAGGAAGAACTCGCGTGGAAGTGGATAGGACAACACATTGCCGAAAGCACCTAACTGCGTCACGAGACAAGCCCTCACATGGAACCCTCAAGGCAGAAGGAAAAGAGGAAGGCCTAGGAACACATTACGCTGTGAAATAGAGAAAGATATGAGAGGAATGAACAAACATTGGACAAAACTGGAATGGGAAGCCCAGGACAGAGTTGGTTGGAGAAAACTGGTGGGCGGCCTATGCTTTATTGCTGGGGTAACAGGCGTAAGTAAGTAAGTAAGGTAGTTAGTAGTGGCTACAAACTAAATCATGGCACAAATACATGAAGTCAGTGACAAGTAAGTGTGGATTGAGTCATGTTAGTAAGTGTCGACTACCACCACCTGGTTGGGGTCATCGAGATAATGGTAATCTATGGTTAGAGACCTTGAATGACATGGCTCAAAATCGTTTGCGATGGCGTAGGTGCATTTACTCTTTGTGTTCTCTCTAATTCCAACCTTCTGAATTCCTCATCATCTCTATCTTTCTTTTTCTAAATTTATCTCACTGAATTATATTTCTTGAATAATTTCTTCGAACCTTAATCTTTCCGATTATTGCTAATTACTTCTACCAGATCTACTACTATGGGATTTGAATTGACGATTACGTCTCTGTGCGCTAATGTGGTATGGCAACTTGAACTGATCTACTTACGTACGACGTTCTACGTAGCACCTGACTGACTGACCCTTCGACGCCTCATTATCATCAGTCTTAATGATATGGTGTCTGACGAAACCTCGGCACAGATACAGAAGGCTAGACTGACATTGAATAACTTGCGTTATCTATGGCATAGGCAATATATCCGTCTACTAGCCAAAGGACAAGTCTACTGCCTATCAGTTCTCTCCGGCCTACTTTACGTGTATAAAATATGACCAGTGAGAACAGAGCATATTCAGAGGTTGCTAGTATTCACTCAACGTTGTCCTGGAAGCATTACTCGTATATCGTCGAACCTCAGAGTAAGTAATGGTGTTGTCAGGAAACGAGTACTAGATTAAGATGGCAAATCAATAGATGAAGTATTTAAACTTTATCAGTTGAGGTAGCTGAGACATGTGTTACATATGCCCAACCACCGACTGCCTCAACGAGCAATGTTTTGTGGTGTTGTAGTAGGTTGGAAGCAACCTAGGGGCGGCCAAACCAAAACATGGCACAAATCCATTATGTCACCGACAATGGAACTAAGCCATGTTATTAGGTGCAGAGTACCTGATTGGGGTCCACGAGACAATAGTAACCGAAGGTTAAAGATTTTGAATGAGAAGACAAAAAGCAAATATCCAACGCATCAATCGGCTTGATGGGTGCGGCGTATCCACCACCTAGGGGAGTTATAAAACCTTAAACTCCAAACCAGTGGTGCACATAAGTGGTACACATGATCCTGATGAGATAGATACATAGCGTATGTACCAATTACAGATCACCATCTGTCATAGGATTGCATCTTCCAACGTTGCTCTACTACTACTGCCTTATAGAATAAACCTGCCGAGGAATGGCTCCTGTTCCCGTTTAGGCACCCAGATAGAGCATCTCAATCCACACACACGAGCACGCGAATTCAACAATTTGTTTGGCGCATAAATATAACTAGGTACTCCTTTGATACCAATATTTATATGTTTCGGTAAATAATGCTGATTATTATTATGGATCCTACGTTTCAGAAGGTGGCCTCTTCGACAGCGGAGAACAACAGTCAAGATGCAAGTCGACCACAGGAATGTAGGGTTATTACAAAGGGGAAGAGTGTTTGGGACTTTAGATACTCGGAACCCACTCAGAAAAGGTCCTCACTTTGTAAATGATTGCTGAAATTTTGAATCTCCTTGTTTTCGAGCCAGTTAACCTTCAGCTTAAGTTTCCCACTCGGAAAATCCTTGACTGTCATTGGTTGGTGGATTAATTATTTTAGTACGCTCTTTTGTGGCTCTCCCAAGAGCGTTTTTATCATTGTATAAATAAGCCTGATTCATGTGCATAGCAACCTCATATTTTCTGGTCGCTTGTAGAATAAATTATTTCTACACCTTATCAAGACCTCTTGCTCTAGTTAGTTAGCAGGGCCTAGGGATAATCGGATTAGAATAGCCTATCGTGTCATTGTATCTTTTGTAACACTTGACTAAATAATTCTCAGCTAATTCCAATTGCTTAGTATTCTTTGACCACACAATACACTGGACAGGTTCCAAAGAATCAAAAAACACGGTGGAACAGGAAAAGATTCTATTCCAAATAGCAAAGGTTAAATGGAAATACGAAGCCCAAGGCCAAATATAGAAACAACATTAGTTTCTTTATAGTATTTACATGAGAAGCTTCTGGATAGTAGTAATTCACGTGATCGACTACTGTATTAGATTTAGCCAATCAGCGTGCAGCTAACAACACGAGAATTTTCTACCCTGTTCTCCAAGATTCGATCAGGCGCTGATTGGATTAGGAAATTGGCCAATCAGCACGCAGCTAACACAGTCATCCTTTAATTCCATCTTATGTCCCACTATAACAGTATCGTTACTCTACATTGTGTTTACCCGAATAAGTCGGACTCGTCATAATAGCTAGCGAGCATATCACAACTGTTGTTTTAAATAGTCAGCATTTCTTCCTTTCTTTCATTCTATTCAGATTCAAATCACTCGACAGCATCATCCGCATCATCGTGTTCTAATCGAATGACCAATCATCCATTTGAACTGGAATTAGCTAATTTAGAAATACGTCGTGGTGTTGGTGTCCTAATGACAAAACGACGTTTAGGTATAGAATTTGCTAGACGCCTGATTAAATTATTCACATCGACTAATCCTAATGAAATTGTCAATTAAAGAGAGAGAGGGTGAGAGAGAATGTTTGCTGATTTTACCTCTTTGTACAGATTGATTTGTGTACGATTATTATTCACATTTTTCTTCAATGGTTTTTTCGCCAAATAGTTCATGTATATTTATTGTAAATTAACATAACAGCTGTGAATACAAGACAATTGTTTTGTTGATATACATGACATGATTGTTACTGGCTTACTTGCTTGTTTGCGTATTTACTGAAGCCTGTTTGCCGTCAATTGAGCCATAGGTCACCGACTAAGATTGTTCAACCTATTCTGTTCTGAACCTTCCTTTTCAGTTCTATCCAATCGCTGTTCATTCTTTTCATGTGTGTCTCGAATTCTTGGAGTAATGTATTCTTTGGCATTGAGGATTCCATGTTAGTGCTCGTCGTGTGGTGCAGTTGAGTGATTTCCGCTTCTTCCTTTTATGCCTGCACGTAAACACGTCAACTTGATATATATACTTGAACTATTACGAGTTTACCCCTTAGTCGGAAAACGAGAGTGAGGATCTGGCGATACGACATGCTACTCGAATCCGATAATCCCAACCCTCATATTGAGCAAAAATAAAAAGACTTGATATGAAGTAGAACCTGTATTCTACAAGCATTCAGAAAGTACGAGGTCCGAATCCAGAAGAGAATCAGGATCCCGAACTAGGGATCCGGGTCCTGGTCATAAAACGTTACAGATAATGCGTATATATACATTTTGGTCGAATAGGAAACAGCATCGTAGTCTGTGACATTAACAGTTAAGACGACCAATAGGAAGTAACATTTGAAGTGTCATTGATAGTCAAAGGACAACCAATAAGAAACAACATTGGAGTACGTGACATTGATATCTAGGACGACCATAAAATTGACCAGTAGGAATTAATCAATAGGAATTGACCAATAATTCTCTTAGGATATTGGATGAATATCATAACACTTCCTTTGTTGGAATATCATTTGTTCTCTCCCACGCTAGGTTGTTGCTGATGGTGTTTGGCCAACGGATCCTAACTATTTTGCGTAGACAACTGTTTATAAATGGCTGTATTTTACGAATGATGGCTTGCATGGTTCTCCAACTGTCCACCCCATACAATAGAATTATCTTGACATTTGTATTGAAACTTGCGACTTTGGTGTTGGTTGATAAATGTTTTGAGTTCTAGATGTTCTTCACTTGTGGAAATTGTTGGGGACGTTTGATTCCCAAAACTCGCTTGATAAATGCCTTATTTTGGATTTCACGTTTGCCAGCATGGGCTGATCCGTTGACCTTGAGATTTCAATTCCCACCAGGAAAATCATTGTCTGTGATTGGCTGCTGTGTATTTTCGTGTGCTATTTTCTTAACTGTCACAAGGACGTTTCCAGGATGTATAAATAAACGAGAGTTGTGTGCTTGATTGTATTATGATTGCTGGGTGTTTGTAGAATATACTTTCTACGCTTACAAAGTCTTCTATCTTCAGCTTGGGATTCAAGGTAGCCTATCTGGATGCTGGTTCATGGTCTCGTTCGCGTTTATTGACTAAGGTGAACTAGTAATAGCTTCAAGCGTACCTAATAACGAACCCTACAGAAATACTACTTTTGCTTTTCTAATCAGTGTTTTTACATCTACATCACGCCTACCTTGTTTGTCAGCGGTGCGCCGCCCTGATGTATGTAAAGGTTTCCATCTATTCGAAAGTTTCTTCATCAAATTAGATTTAGTTGCTGCATCCTGTGTTGTATCGGAGGATCTTATCTTTCCCGATTGTTTATGTCAAAAGCTACTGCTGATGCACGGACCGCCTGCTCCTTCATTAGTTATTGTTGTTGTGTGTGTACGCGAGTAGATTGTAAGAAAGCTAGGAGTGGCCAAACCAAAATATGGCACAAATGCATGAAGTCACTGACATGTGGACTGAGTCATGTTGGTAGATGTAGACTATCTGGTTGGGGTCCACGAGACGATAGTCACCGATGGTTAGAGACCTTGAATGACATGGCTCAGAATCGTTTGCAATGGGGCAAGTGCGTCCACTCTTTGTGTTCTATGAAATTCTAAGCTTCTGCTTTCCTCATAATCTCTACCTTTCTCTTTCTAAATTTATTTCAATTAAATCATATCTTCTCTCCATAATCTTCTCCATTACTGTTAATACTTCTATTATTGCTATCACTGTTGGATTTGAACTGAGAGTTGCGTCTCTGTGCTAATGTTGTGGTATGGCAACCTGAACTGATGTACTTATGTACGAAGTTCTGTGTTGTATCTGTCTGTCGATCGAAGCGTTAGATGTGAAAATTATTAAGTTTCATTGAAATCATTTCATAAAAAAAACCTACTCCCGATGAACATACTCCGTTATACACAAGAATGAAATGGTTATCCAATTCTGACCAATTTTTTCATGCTGTTATAATGAGAAGACTGAGACCGGCGAGGAAGTATGTATTGTGCCAATTTACACTCTGAGTCAATTAAAAACGAAAACATTACATTGAACACCACTCTATTTGCACACCATCTTTGAGTCGTGACTTCCAACACTCCATCCTTCTTCTTCAATTCCTGTTGTTGCTTCCTTCCCTTCTTCCTGTTGTTACTCCATTTATTTCTTGCTTTTGCTCCATTCGCTTTTTCGTTTTCCTCTTGTGACCGTGGTGAGACTTCTTCTTTCACGTCCCTTCTTATACTACTTATATCGTTCGTATAAGTAGTACACACCACAATAACATTGATCAGTTTGTGATTTCAATGATATTTTTTTTATGCTGGATTGGTGGGTTTTTTGTTTTTCTTGGCAGATTCAACAAAATTTATTTTCATTTTCTTATTGATATGAAGGAGTTGAATTGATCAATGACTTTTTGTACTATTCATCTGTATTCTGTGCAAATTGCCTTGATATTTACAAAAAATAGTGACACCTATAAATGGCTATTAGGTTTCAGTAACTCTAAGCAGTAATGAAGAAGATTATGGGTTCGAAAAATATGATTCAAGAAGTATTATTCAGTGAGATAATCTTAGAAAGAGAAAGATAGAGGTGATGAGGAATTCAGAATTTTAGAATTTGAGAGAAAACGAACGATTTTAAGTCATGTTGTTCAACATCTCAAACCATCGGTTACTATCGTCACGCGGACCCGAACCAGTTTGTCTACACTTGCCAACATAACTCAGCTCTAAGTGATTTAAGTGTATGACAATGGAAGGTATTATTAGTTTTCGAATCCAGCTGGGGATATTGACTGTGATGAGCCCCCCAAATTGAACGGAATGAAATTCTTGAATGCCTTTCGACTAACACTGTTCTCTTTATTGTGTATAAACACTTATTTTTATGCTGCAGTTTATAAGTTGAATGATACTGTCTAGTTGATTTAAGGTGACTGCTGATATAGACTGAAGAAGCTTACAATGGAATTTGTTTGCTGATACATATTTCAGTGAAGTGATAATTGCTAAAGATTTCCATGCACTTTTGAATAAACTGTCCACGAAAATGACTGTTGGTAATAATCCAGTCAGTCAGCTATAACGTAGAACTTCCTACGTAAGTACATCAGTGTTCAAGTTGCCATACCACATTAGCACACAGAGAGATGGAATTGTCAATTCATATCTCTTTGGGGTAGAAGTAGTAGTGTGGTGGCCAATTTCTACGTGTTCCTTTGTCTTCGTAATTAGCTCGTCCAGACAATCGTTATTAAATAGCGTCTGACGGTTTATAAATCAGAAGGTAAACTCGAAGTGTTGAATACGTTTATTTTGGCACACCACAAATAGGGATAGCAAACCGGGCAGGCACACTAGCTTGTGAATTAATAAGATTAGGTTCGTATATATACATAGGAAGATATATAAGTCATCACGGTGTTTAAGAGATTAACATTAAAGCGAATAGGATGAATATGCGCGTAGGCGGTATACAATGCTCAGTCATACAAGCTCATACAAACCACGCAATAAAAAATACCAATGGTACATATAAGTTATTGTTATACAAATGGCTTGGTTAAATAAATTAATCGAAAGACTTAATCAAATTAAATGTGAGCGAACTCAAGTTTATGTGGAGGCACTACAATAGCAGTATTGGTGCGGTAATTAAAAAGATTAACGATCGAAAATACAATTTGGTAAGTATATCCTAGTGAAATAAACTTAAAAAGAGTGAGATCAAAGTGATGAGGAATTCAGACAATTAGGATTTGAGAGAAGACAAGAAAGAGTGGATGCAACTACGGCATTGCATACGATTTTGAGCCATGTCATCCAAAAGTCTCTAAACATTGGTTACTATTGTTTCGCCGACCCCAACCAAGTAGTGTAGATCCATGAGCATAGCTCAGTACAACTAGAAGAAACAGCAGTGACAGGTCAGTCTACCATGATACAAGTGTAGGATTACTTTCTGATTAATTGTTCAAATTAATTAAATTTATATGAGACGTGTTTATATAAAGTATTTGCGAGTAAGGAGGTTTAATTAATGGGTTCAGTAATGAAACAATAAGATATTTAGAGTTCTTATAATCTCACTTGTGGAATGCAACATACAGCAGTATGCAGATTGAAGGCATTTTCTGAAGAGCAGGAGTCGTAGGCATTGATTCATAGTAAATTTTCTCCCCGGGTCTTGGAAAATTTCTGGCTAAGATTTACAATGAGATTGTATCACCGATGACAAAGAGTTATAGTAGTTATAACTAGGAGTATCTGTACATCAGATTACATTTATAAATGTAAAAGATAGTGTATTGAGTATTTTCAGTTAGAGCTTTGGTTACGTCTTCTCACTAGAACTCCGAGAATTTCCTTACGAAGCTAGTCAATAGTGAGTTCAACCCTGTCGAGTGTAGGTACTAACTACCAAAGACAAATGGGTGAGGTCGCGCAAAATCCGTAGATCAATCAGAGTTGGACATTAACATCGTTGGGTGCCGGCCCAGTGGTCCGATAGTTAGGCGTTCGCGCACAATACCGAATCTCCCAGGTTCAAATCCTGCGAGGTGCAAGAGGCGTGGATGTGCACTGCTGATGAGTCAGTCCCATACCAGGACGATACGGCCGTCTTTCAGTGCCTCCAGGTCTCTGATGGTAGTCTAACAATGATTGATCAATGATTTCGAATGCGTATTGAGTATTTGGAAAGAAAGAATAGACTTAGTTTAAGTCTTCTCTCCCATGAAGGATTAAATCCAAGGTTATGGCATCAATCCCAAGAATACAAAATGTAAATCAATTTTGAACAGATTCCAGTCTTAGTTCGTCCTTTAAGCGAACACTACTAAGAATAAACGTACATGATTTCTACGTAAATTATTGCTTCAGAGGTGACATGGTTTTCAATCTAGAAAGCGTTAAGACTTAGAAGTCTGTTCTAAGAAAAACAAGTTATAGGGATTCCCCCAGTCTATCACAGTATGGAACTTCAATAGCACCTTATCATTCATGCATATGTCTAGGTTGAGTAAACCAATTACCAAAGCAAATCTAGCCATATTTAGCGAGATTGGGCTATCTTGTTTATCTGTGTACTGATGCCATTTATATATTGTTTAGCTAATGATGAGGGAATGAATACACTGCTTTGAAACCATCTACATATAGAACAGTTGTAACCAAATGGTATTATTAGAAAATATCATTTATGTAGGTAAAAAATAGCAAAGACACTATCTTGTATTAGATCACGCTTGACCTGGATAAGGAGTTTATTTTGATTATTTCATGTCAGTGTTCAAATCCATCGACCAGACACCATCAGCAACGACCTACTGTGGGAACGAATAAACCAGATTCCAGTGAAGGAGGAAATCAGGAAGAAGTGGATATGACATACATTGCGGAAAGCATTCAACTGCGTCACAAGACAAGCCCTCATTTGGAACCCTCAAAATCAAAGCAAGAGAGGAAGACATAAGTGAGAACAGTGAAAAAATTAGACAGAACTGAAAACGGAGGCCTAAGACAGAATAGGTTGGAGAATGCTAGTTGGCGGCCATTGTGGTATAACAGGAGTGTAAGTAAGATGCCGATGACTGGGTTAGGAAATCAAGGAAGCAAGCAAAAGATTTCCGATTCAGTGAGATATGAGTTTTCCTGTGAGAGGAAGGTGGTTAATCATATCTTTAGTTCTTATGGGAAAAGAAATATTCGATCGATGAAGTATTCGCAATGAACTTAACATAAAACGAATGTATACTGGTTAGATGACTGTAGCGTAGGGAACTGACCTTAAATTACTGCACAATCTTTAAACTACTTATAAGTAGACTAATAATGATGCGATAAAATATTTGACTTGGAAAACACATTATCATGATGAAAGAACACCCATCAACATGCTAATTTATCTATCACTGAATTAGTTTTATGACCATCTTTTTCAAAATTTCAAGGTAGTTTTCATATCATAAGTTAAAATAAACTTGAATAATAGTTTATCAGATAGAAGTCTGAAGTTTGTGCTGATGTTTTCCAACAGGAGAACACTGAAAGCCTCACAACTGAAACATCCAGCTCAGAGAACGAAACACCACCACAATCATTCACCTGAGCTACAAATTTTCTCCACCATCTCAAAATTATATGTGTGTGACATTGCTTTTAACTCCTTAGACATAGCTTTTGTTAATTTCACACAACAATATCTCTATCCCAACTACTAACCACCAAATTCGAGATGCACCTCTCATACGTCAATGTGTATAACTTACTGTAATTACTTACGCCTGTTACCCCTCAATGGAGCATAGGCTGCTGACCCGCATTATCCAGCCTACTCTATCGTGGGCCTTCCTTTCTAATTCTGTCTAACTCTTGTTCATTTTTCTTGTGTTTATCTCCATCTCTCTGCAAAATGTGTTTCTTGGCCTTCCTCTTTTGTTCTATTCTTGAAGATTCTAAGTTAGTGCTTGTCTTTTGATGCAGTTGAATGCCTTCTTCAATGTGTGTTGTATCCACTTTCAGCGCTTCTTCTTGATTTCTTCCTCAGGTAGAGGAATTTAATTTGTTCTATCCCACAGTAGTATATAACCTTCCGTAATCGACAGATTGGTTCAAGTCTCTGCTGGACATTTGCGTTTCATCCCTTCAATTTTGTAGACAACACTCTCGCCACTAGAAGGTAGTAATTGGGAATTGTGTGACAGTGGCTATATGAAGACATTTAGTGAGGAATGACAAACACTTCCCACTTTTTACCATACCAGAGTATTCGGATAATGTTATATTCTACTTAAACATTGAACTTATGAATGAGTCATTGTTAGACCACCGTCAGTAGAAACTTGGAAGCACTGGACGGTCGTTCCGTCCTGGCATGGGACTACTCATCAGTGGCAGTGTGCATCCACGACTCATGAACTCCTCAGGAATCGAACAGACTAACAAAATGTGCAACTAAAGAAATCGATAACAACAAATAAAGCCTTCAAAAAATCGATCGTACAGTATATATATATATATATATATATATATATATATATATAACTCCACCTGGAGCCCGTTTAGTGCTACTGTCAGTTCCAAGCCCCGATAAAAAGAAGAGTTGCATATGGGATTAATCACCCCATCCCTTGCACACGAACGTTTAACCTCAGTACCGCCAAACCAGTATCTAACAGTATTAATGTCTAACTTCATTCAGTCCACAGTCTTTTGTATAGCCTCATCCAGTATCTTCAATCAATACTACTTCAAACTTAAACAGGATAGAACTTCACTAATCACAACTTCTTATCACTAGAACTTAGAGAAATTTCCTCACAAAACTAATGAGTCCCTACCTATATACCAGTATGAAATGTCTATCCAATGCTTTCACACGGTAGTCGCGGACAGGAGCGGAAGATTGTATTATTTGCAAATTTACACTCTTAGTCAATTAAAAAACGAACACATTACATGAACAACACCACTCCTATTTGCCACACCATCTTGAGTCGTCGTGACTTTCAACGCTGCATCCTTCTTCTTCCGTTCCTGCTGTTGTTGCTTCTTTCCTTTTTCCTGTTGGTACTCTATTTACCTTCTTGCTTTGCTTTGCGTTCGCTTTCCGTTGTCCTCTTCTGACCGTGCGAATTCTCTCTTCTTTCACGTCCCTTCTTATACTACTGTAGTGAACGGGAACACAGGTGGGGCAACCGAATTGTATTTAACGAAAATTACAGAGTTACTCAGTAAAATTGGAAATCCATATCGTAAATCGTTCATTTGCAAAATATCAGTTCATCATCATATCAAACTGGACTGTTCCTGTTGCAAAACATCAATCCATTGTCACTATTCATGCGTTTCATACAAATTCCATTGTGTTCTTCTAACTCTTCCTTTCTTGTTGATCTTCCCCCATCCTCTTCTGCTGCTAGACATTGCGTTGACACTCACGTCATATACTACTTATAAGTAGCTCACACCACACTACTACTTATATCGTTCGTATAAGTAGCACACACCATAGTCTAACTATTGATCGATGATTCATTGATTTCTATGATATATAAATAAGGCGAAAAATATCAATTATTGACCACCGACATGTTTTATTGATTATTGCTATTGCCATTGTTATGTTTTATAGCCTCACATCTTAGATACTATCACACCCACTAATTGTACTCAAAGTATTACGATTATTATTCCTGTTCAATTGAGTGATAATTATGTAACAAAATCTGCTTTTTTTTTCTTTTCATTAATGTGAAGTGTGTCGGTTAGTTGATTGGCTGATTGGTCGGTTGGTTGATTGGTTGGTCAGTTCGCTGATCGATCGATTAATTGATTGGTTCATTGATGATGAATGACTATTGTTGTCTTTTATTGAAATTTCTAACCCAACTGGAGTTATTATTTAATATTATGTTCATTTCACAGCAGGTGTTTTATATATTTTAGAGAGAGAGAGAAAATTGTTGATAACTAATTAGATTCAATTAGATTAGATTCAATTAGTGAGTGTAATAATAATAATGATGAGCGTGTACATTGAATGAAGAGATTATTTGTTGCCAATTATTGAATATTGATCAATGATTTAGATTGATTGATTATTGAACATATTTGAATATAATTGTTGGGAATGTTAGATTGTAGTGAGCCGATTCGGGCGTGTTCTTAAGCTCGGTTTATAAATCAGAAGATGAACTCCAAGTATCGTATACGTTTATTCGAGGCACACCACATAGCGAATTGAAGAAGGCTGTTGAGCCAACTCCTTGGATTACAATGCGAGCGAATGAATGAAGCGAATAGGAGAAGGCTGTTGAGCCAACTCCAAGAGATAGAGCATGACTAAGAATATATAGTCAGATAAGAATAAGACAGACATATGACAAGCGAAATAGGTATGCACACACATGAATAAAAGCGACGAATGATTGACAAGATCAAATGACAAGCGATACAAATCTTGTGAGTTCATGGGAATATTACGAGATTAACATTAAAGCGAAAAGGATGAGTAAGTGCGTAAGCGTAAGCAATGCTCAGTCGTATAAGCTCATACAAAGCAGATAATAAAAAATAACAATGGTACATATGAGTTGTTGCTATACAAATGGCTTGGTTAAATAAATTAATCGAAAGGGCTTAACCAAGTTAGATGTGAGAGGACTGAAATATATGTGGAGGCACTACAAGATAGATCCCCTAGAACTCGCTTGATAAAAATTGCCTTAGCTTCTTTGGCTTTCACGTTTGCAGCCAGTATGGGCTGATCTATTTGTGGTGTGAGCTACTTATGAGTAGTATATGACGCAAGTGAGAACGTAACGTCTGGCAGAAGAGAAGATAGGGGGGGGGGAAGATCAAGAAAGGAAGAATGGGAACACAATGGAATTTGTATGAAACACATGAATAGTGACAATGGATTGACGATGTTTTGCAATAGGAACAGTCTAGTTCGATATGATGAACTGATATTTTGCAAATGAACGATTTACGATATGGTGTTCCGATTTTACTGAGTAACTAACTCTGTAATTTTCGTTAAATACAATTTGGTTGCCTCACCTGTATTCTCCTTCACTAAAAGTTGACCTTGAGATTTCATTTCCTACCAGGAAAATCCTTCGCTGTGATTGGCTGCTGTGTATTTAATTAGTGTGCTATTTTGTGACTGACTGTCCCAAGGACGTTTCTATGATGGATGTATAAATAAACGAGAGTTGTGTGCTTGATTGTATTGTATGATTGCTGGCTTTTGTAGAATATACTTTCTACGCTTATCAAGACTTCTCCTTTGCAGTTATGGGATTCAAGTTAGCCTACCTGGACACTGGTTCATTGTCTCGTACACGTTTATCGACTAAGGTAAACTCGTCGTAATAGCTTCAAGCATACTTAGTGACGAACATGACAGTAGTCGATAATAACAACGTGGCTTATCAATATTAATGATGATAATAATAATAATAATAATAGTAACATTGATCAATTCATGTTTTCGATAAAGTAACTTAATAAACTCAAGAGCCGTGTAATGAAAAGTATCATGTACTTATTGGTGATTAGTTTTCTGAACAAAATTTCTTTGAGTTTGAGTGAGAAGTTGTTGTTGTTGGATAGGAAAACACTGTGGAGGCTTCTTCGACACTATGGTGTGCCTGTGAAAATCGTTAACATCATACGGAATTCTTATGATGGATTCAACTGCAAAATCATACACGAAGGACAATTAACAGACTGTTTCGAGGTGAAGAACGGTGTCAGACAAGGTTGTTTATTCTCACTCTTTCTCTTTCTTCTGGTGATCGACTTGATTATGAAGACGTCGACATCTGGAGGGAAGCATAGTATCAACTGGACAGTTAGGACGCAGCTTGACGATCTGGATTTCGCAGATTAACTGACTCTTCTATCGCACACGCAACAAAAAATGCAAGAGAAGACGACCAGTGTAGCAGCAGCCTCTGCAGCAGTAGGTTTCAACATACATAAAGGAAAAAGCAAAATTCTCCGATGCAATACAACATGTGCCAACCAAATCACTCTTGATGGAGATGCCTTGGAAGACGTTAACACCTTTACATATCTTGGCAGCATCATCGACAACCAAGGTGGATCCGATGCGGATGTGAAGGCACGGATTGGCAAAGCGAGGGCTGCATTTTTACAATTGAAAAATATCTGGAACTCCAAACAAATATCAATCAACACTAAAATCAGTATTTTCAAGATAAATGTCAAGATAGTTCTACTGTATGGAGTGGAAACCTGGAGAACTACCAAAGCCATCATCCAGAAGATACAAGTGTTTATTAACAGTTGTCTACTCAAAATACTTCGGATTCGTTGACCAGACACCATCAGCAACAACGAACTGTGGGAGAAAACAAGTCATTGATATTTAGCAGTCGCACTATAGATTTCCTGATATTCTTCAGAACAATCCTCGTGGATGGTCGAAAATAATTGCCGCGATAATATGTAACTTCTGCAGACTCCAAATATTTCATATTCGACTGAAGAATTCTTCCTTTTAATAGCTTTGATGGATTGATTGATTATTGAACAAATTTAAAATGTAGTCGATCATATCAGCGTGGTTTTAATAAAGTAACGCAACAATCAAAATTCAACAACAATCTTATCATGAAAATTATTCATATACTTATTCATTAATGATTAGTTTTGTGAAGAAATTTGTGTGAGTTCCAATGAGAAGTTATGATGAGTGGAGTTCGATTGTGTTCGGATATGGAGTAGTGCTTACTAAAGACAATGAATGAGGCTACACAAACACTGCGAACTGGTTTAAGTTAGATATTAACACTGTTGGATGCTGTTTTGTCTTAGTTATAGATTTATTTCACATTTTTGAAACCATGAATCGATCAATGTTAGATCATTGTTTCAAAAATGTGTAACTTAACAATCTTCACAATAACCCCGTAATGCAGTAATTACCTGTGCTCACTAGTGATTGACTAGCTTCGTGAGGAATCTTCTCGGAGTTCTAGGTGGGAAGACGTGACCACTGTGAAGTTCAACCTGTTCTTGTGTAGGTAGTGTCTACCGCAGACTGTGTATGAGGTTGCGTAACTCCGTGAATTTGATCAAGTTAGACATTAACACCGCTTGATACCGGCTCAGCGGTCTAACGGTTAGGGTGTTCGCGCACAATACCGAAGGTTCTGGGTTCGAATCCTCCGGGGTGCAGGAGTCGTGGATGCGCACTGCTGGGGAGTCCCATACCAGGACGAAACGGCCGTCCAGTGCTTCTGTCAGGTTTCTAATGGTGGTCTAACTTTGATTGATCGATTCATGGTTTCAAAAGTCTGTAACTTAACAACCCCGTAATGCATATCGATTTATTCATCAGCAGTGCACACATAACGACTCCCTAACAGGAAAATCAAAACCCAAACTATAGATCTCATGCACCAACACATAACCTCTAAACCACTGAACCGTTTAATTCGATGTTAGATCACCATTAGAAACCTAGAAGCACTGGACGGCCGTTTAGTCTTAGTATGGATTCATTCATCAACAGTGCACACCCAATGGTTCCCCATTCTCGCGATTTGAACCCAGAAACGTGAGTTTCGCGCACAAACATTTAACCTCTAAACCAATCAACCATCTAATTCAATTTTAAATCACCTTTATAAAACTTGAAAGCACTGACCGGCCACTTCGTGTCAGTATGGATTCATTCATCAGTAGTGCACACCTAACGACTACCTAACAAGACAATCGAACCCCAGACTGCACGAACACTTAACTTCTAAACCACTGAACCGTTTAATTCAATGTTAGATCACCATTAGAAAACTTGAAAGCAGTGGCCCACCACCTCGTCTTAGTATGAATTCATTCATAAGCAGTACACACCAAATGATTCCCCATTCTCAGGATTCGAACCCAAGACCTTGAGTTTCGCACACAAACATTTAACCTCGAAACCAATGAATCATTTAACCCCGTTCAATATTCAATGTTTTTTGTAAAAACACTTGATTTATTACTACTGCAGTGAACGAGAACACAGGTGGGGCAACCGAATTATATTTAACGAAAATTACATCGTTACTCAGTAAAATTGGAAAACCATATCGTAAATCGTTGTTAATTTGCAAAATATCAGTCCATCATATCGAACTGGGCTGTTCCTATTGCAAAACATCAATCCCATTGTTTTCTAACTCTTCCTTTCTTGTTGATCTTCCCCCATCCTCTTCTGCTGCCAGACATTACATTGACACTCGCGTCATATACTACTTATAAGTAGCTCGCACCACACTTCTCTTGTTGTATACTCATACAAATATATATACATATATATATATATACTTATATACGTGTTTGAATGCATTTGGTCAGGTTATATTATATTATCATAAAAAACTGACAGTTTACAAACAACACTTTACGTAAATCAGTTTGTGAAAATCACTTCTCTCTCACCATCTCACTCTGTGCTGTTACTGTTACAGTTGCTGTTGGTTTATTCATATCGAATGATTTGTTTTTTACGCGCATTTCATCGATTGATCAGTAAGGACAAGCAATGATTATTACAACATTATAACTAAATATATATAAATATATATATATGAACCATACAGATTACTACTGTCAGTATTATTATTACGATTAGTATTATTATTGCTAATAATAACAATAATAGTAATAATTATTAATAATCATTATTATTATTAGTTTTATTGTTTGAATTATTCTTCTTTTCCAATAAAACTTATCAGTAAGTAATTAATTTTTCTTATTTTTATACATAGTTAGTTAGTTAATTAGTTAGTTAGTTAGTTAGTTACCAGTGAATACAACATTTTGAATGACTAGTTGATAGCAAGATAACATTTGTTGATTTATTCTGGTGTATTTGGCATGCTCAGTTACTTACTTACTTAATTACTTCCTCACATCCTTACTCACTTTGTTGCTAATTAACTAACTAACTAACTTACATACTTACTTACTCACTTACTTAATTACTTACTTATGCACTTACTTATGCACTTGCTTATGCATTTACTTACTTACTTACTTACTTACTTACTTACTCACTTACTTAATTATGCACTTACTTACTTACTTACTTACTTACTTATGCACTTACTTACTTACTTACTTACTTACTTACTCACTTACTTACTTACTTACTTACTTATGCACTTACTTACTTACTTACTTACTTACTTACTCACTTACTTACTTACTTACTTACTTACTTATGCACTTACTTACTTACTTACTTACTTACTTACTTACTTACTTACTTAATTACTTACTTATGCACTTACTTACTTACTTACTTACTTACTTACTTACTTATGCACTTACTTACTTACTTACTTACTGACTTACTTACTTACTTACTTACTTACTTACTTATGCACTTACTTACTTACTTACTTACTTACTTACTCACTTACTTACTTACTTACTTACTTATGCACTTACTTACTTACTTACTTACTTACTTACTTACTCACTTACTTACTTACTTACTTACTTACTTATGCACTTACTTACTTACTTACTTACTTACTTACTCACTTACTTACTTACTTACTTAGTTATGCACTTACTTACTTACTTACTTACTTACTTACTTACTTACTTACTTACTTACTTACTTACTTACTTACTTACTTACTTACTTACTTACTTACTTACTTACTTACTTAATTACTTACTTATGCACTTACTTACTTACTTACTTACTTACTTACTTACTTATGCACTTAAATACTTACAGCTGTTACCCCTAATCGAGCATAGGCAGTCGACCAGCATTCTCCAAGTAATTCTGTCTTTGGTTCCAAATTAAGGTTTGTTTTGTGATGCCGCAATGTGTGTGTCCCATCAACATCCAGCTATTTTTAATAATTCTCTTTCCTTATCTGGAATCTGGTTTGTTCACTCCCATACAAGGTTGTTTCTAATGTTGTCTTCTCAACAAATTCTTAGAATTTTTTGTAGAAAACTTTTACTTAACACTTGTATCTTCGGGATGATGAATTTCGTGGTACTGCATCATACGGTAGAACTGCCTTAACACTTATAACTGTAAAATTCAGGGAGATAAGTTTAGAAAGACAAATGTAGTATCGTCTTGTATCGTCTTGTCGGCACCTGCCAACATGATTTAGTCCACTTATCAGTGACTTCATGGATTTCGGCCATGTTTTGGTTTAGCCGCCCCTATCTTTCTTCCAACCTACTCCAAAACCACCATGCAAAGATCGTCGAGCCAGTGGGCAATTGTAAAACACGTCTGAGCCACCGCAGCAGATGAGGTTTCATAACTTCATCTATTATTATGAGATTCCGAAGTAAAACTCATAGGTAGTACACACATTATAACAGAGTTCTAATGTGAGAGAGCTAGTCATAGTATAATACCAGACAACTACACATGCTCCTATACTGTATACACGACTGTATGAGACGTGAGTGAGTTAGGGATAGTATCCCTATAATACATACAGAGTAAGAGCATGTGCAAAGCGCAGAATATGAATGTCAAGACATGTAAACATGTTATATATCATTCGATAGGAGATGATGAGAGGAGTGCAATGAAACAAACCACATTGAAAAATATTACTCCTATCAAAAGTTATGTAGGGGATGTTAGATCCCCAAAATTCGCTTGATAATGCCGTATTTCGGTTTTCACGTTCGCCAGCAGGGGCTGATCAAATGACCTTGAGATTTCAATTCCCACCAGGAAAATCAATGGCTGTGATTGGCTGCAGTGTATTTTAGTATGCTATTTTCTTAACTGTCTCAAGGACGTTGTTATGTTGTATAAATAAACGAGAGTTGTATGCTTGATTGTACTGGGATTGCTGGGTGCTTGTAGAATATACTTCTACGCCTACAAAGTCTTCTATTTCGATTCTGGGATTCAGGGTAGCCTTCCTGGAAGCTGGTAAAAGTCTCGTTCGCGTTCATCGACTAAGGTAAACTCGTAATAGCGTCAAGCATACTAAGTGCCGAACATATCAGTGGCGACGGGGTAAAAACCATATCCACAAAACATATCAGTGGCGACGGGGCTCACAATTCACAATGTCAATTAATCTGGAACAGTTAGAATCTTTACTGGAACGTCAAGGAAAACGATATGAACAGTTCCAGGAACGTATGTTGGAGCTGTTAATGAAACAAATGAATTTGAATCACAGAGGTTTTGCCGATGATTCATATAATCCGCATACAGACTCGATAGTTAATTCCATTCATGAATTTCATTTTGATGGCCTTGCTGGTGTGACTTTCGAGTCTTGGTTTAAGAAGTATGAGGATTTGTTCAAGGTCGACCTCAACAATCTTGATGACGCCACCAAAGTCAGAATCCTTTTAAGAAAGCTCGGCACAATCGAACACGAACGTTACAGTAATTTCATCCTCCCAAAGAACCCACGAGATTTCTCTTTTGATGCTACAATTGATACGCTGTCGCAAATCTTCTCTGAACAGTCATCTCTCTTTAATATTCGTTATCAATGCCTCAAAATAATCAAGTCAAATGAAGATGACTGGGTAAAGCATGCTGGCTTAGTAAATCGTGAATGCGAACGATTTAAATTATCATCAATGACGGAAGATCAGTTTAAGTGCCTTGTATTTGTGTGCAGCTTACAATCTCCCGACGATGCTGATATAAGAACCAGAATCCTAAGTAAAATTGAACAGTGCCCAAACATCTCGCTTCAAGAAATAACTGCAGAGTGCCAGAGATTAGTAAACTTGAAGCATGATACCTCCATGGTCGAAAACAAGGGCCTCTCATCATACGTGCATTCCATTAGTGAAAAGAAAAATTCCAATTCGGCCCAAAAACCCAAAATGAATCCACCTTCTGCTTGCTGGCACTGCGGTTCATGGCACTATGTACGGAACTGCCCATTTAGGCAGCATAGATGCAGGAAGTGTAAGTCATCGGTCATAAAGATGGCTTTTGCCTACAGAAAAAGCCAAAGCGATCCAGAAGTGCTAAGAAGCCTGTTCCTACATCCCGTACCAATGCATTGAGCCTAATATCTTCCTGCCAAAGTTCATCACCAGGTGAGAGGAAATTTATTACTCTTAATATTAACGGTTATTTGTGTAGAATGCAAATAGATACTGCATCTGATGTCACTATCCTCTCACGCAAAAATTGGACCAAGTTGGGCAGCCCAAGCCTGCAGCACACAACACAAAAGCCTCGCACAGCATGTGGTAATTATCTTCGTCTGTTAGGACAATTGGAGTGTAAAGTTGCTTTCCGGGATTCGTCGTTTACTGGGGTATGCTATATAACGCCAGCTGATCTAAATTTACTTGGTTTAGATTGGTTCGACCAGCTAAAATTGGCTGATGTCCCGCTAAATACCATATGCAACCTGGTATCACAACGACATGACCCAGAAGACCACGCAGAATGTTATCTGACAACCGCAGTTCGTGCATTACCGGTGTCTGCAACAGACATACAAAATGCTTCTAGAAACGACCCCATCATCAAGATGACGATGAAATATGTCACTAACGGGTGGCCGTCGAAAAAGTTTGAAGGTGACATGAAGCAACTGTATCAGCGGCGGGAGTCACTATGCATCGTCAACGATTGTCTGATGTTTGGTGAAAGAGTAGTGGTGCCAGCATCCCTTCGTGCAAAAGTTCTGAGACAGTTCCATCTTGGTCATCCTGGGATTAAACGAATGAAGTCCATAGCCAGGAGTTATGCATACTGGCCTCACATGGATCAACATGTCACAGCGTTGGTTGAAAAATGCATGCGGTGTCAACAGGCGGCAAAGATGAATGCCAAAATTCCGCCGGTTTCATGGCCCAAACCTGAGCATCCTTGGTCCAGGATACATGTCGACTTCGCTGGCCCAATAAATGGAACTATGTATTTAATTGTCGTCGACGCCTTTTCTAAATGGCCAGAAATCAGCCCCGTTACGCCGCCCACTACAACTAAGACTATACAGCTCCTAACTGAAATTTTCTCACGGAATGGCATACCAGATGTGATCGTATCCGACAATGGCTCTCAATTCACCTCTTCCCAATTCCAGAATTTCTGTCAACGGCTAGCTATTAAACACTTACGCTCGCCACCATACCACCCGCAATCGAATGGGCAGGCGGAAAGGTTTGTGGATACGTTTAAAAGAGCACTGCTCAAGTCAAAAGGGGAGGGGACGCCAGCCGAAACGTTACAAAATTTCTTGTACGTCTATCGGACTACACCAAATGAATTGTTACCGGAGCAAAAGTCCCCAGCTGAAATCCTGATGGGAAGAAGATTGAAAACGATTCACAGCCTGATGCATCCGACCAATGCACCCTCATCAGTAGAGACAAAGCAGCAAAGACAATCCGCTTACGAAGTAGGATGCCCTGTGTTTGCCCGCGACTACAGAACGAACCATGGTCCTTGGGTAGAAGCGAGAGTGGTCAGAAGGGTTGGTCGAGTTATGTACGAAGTAGAGGTAGGAGGTGATAAATGGTCACGTCATCGGAATCAGATACGCAGACGGCTAGCCCCAGATCGCCCATCAAGAGCAGAAAGCCTTCCCCTTGACATCTTGCTTGATACCTTCAACCTACCGAGAGCCCCGCCACGAGAAGAAACTCAGCAGCAAGCTGTTCTTCGTTCCCGAAGGTATCCCCTCAGACAGCGGCGAACAATAGTCAAGATGCAAGTCAACCACAGGAGAACACGCTATTAAAAAGGGGAGGAGTGTTGGGGATGTTAGATCCCCAAAATTCGCTTGATAATGCCGTATTTCGGTTTTTCACGTTCGCCAGCAGGGGCTGATCAAATGACCTTGAGATTTCAATTCCCACCAGGAAAATCCATGGCTGTGATTGGCTGCTGTGTATTTTAGTATGCTATTTTCTTAACTGTCTCAAGGACGTTGTTATGTTGTATAAATAAACGAGAGTTGTATGCTTGATTGTACTGGATTGCTGGGTGCTTGTAGAATATACTTCTACGCCTACAAAGTCTTCTATTTCGATTCTGGGATTCAGGGTAGCCTTCCTGGAAGCTGGTAAAAGTCTCGTTCGCGTTCATCGACTAAGGTAAACTCGTAATAGCGTCAAGCATACTACTAAGTGCCTAACATATCAAGTTATGCCCTGACATCCACATTATTCACTGCGAGCCTCTAGTCTCATAAGAGACCTTCATCTGTATATAGCAGTATAGCATATATGGCGTAGGATAATAGAAGAGGCAGCCCAGCTTACTGCACTTCTATTAATTACACTTTGTCTCATGTCGTGCAATGATTTTTTCGCATTTCCGAAATTTTCATTTTTCGACTATATGAGACGTGAGTGAGTTAGGGATAGTATCCCTATAATACATGGCGAGTAAGAGCATGTGCAAAGCGCAGAATATGAATGTCAAGACATGTAAACATGTTATATATCATTCGATAGGAGATGATGAGAGGAGTGCAATGAAACAAACCTCATTGAAAAATATTACTCCTATCAAAAGTTATGCCCTGACATTCACATTATTCACTGCAAGCCTCTAGTCTCATAAGAGACCTTCATCTGTATATAGCAGTATAGCATATATGGCGTAGGATAATAGAAGAGGCAGCCCAGCTTACTGCACTTCTATTATTTACACTCTGTCTCATGTCGTGCAATGATTTTTTTCGCGTTTCGGAAATTTTCATTTTTCGACTATATGAGACGTGAGTGAGTTAGGGATAGTATCCCTATAATACATGGCGAGTAAGAGCATGTGCAAAGCGCAGAATATGAATGTCAAGACATGTAAACATGTTATATATCATTCGATAGGAGATGATGAGAGGAGTGCAATGAAACAAATTTCATTGAAAAATATTACTCCTATCAAAAGTTATGCCCTGACATCCACATTATTCACTGCAAGCCTCTAGTCTCATAAGAGACCTTCATCTCTATAATAGCAGTATAGCATATATGGCGTAGGATAATAGAAGAGGCAGCCCAGCTTACTGCACTTCTATTAATTACACTTTGTCTCATGTCGTGCAATGATTTTTTCGCGTTTCCGAAATTTTCATTTTTCGACTATATGAGACGTGAGTGAGTTAGGGATAGTATCCCTATAATACATGGCGAGTAAGAGCATGTGCAAAGCGCAGAATATGAATGTCAAGACATGTAAACATGTTATATATCATTCGATAGGAGATGATGAGAGGAGTGCAATGAAACAAATCACATTGAAAAATATTACTCCTATCAAAAGTTATGCCCTGACATCCACATTATTCACTGCAAGCCTCTAGTCTCATAAGAGACCTTCATCTCTATAATAGCAGTATAGCATATATGGCGTAGGATAATAGAAGAGGCAGCCCAGCTTACTGCACTTCTATTAATTACACTTTGTCTCATGTCGTGCAATGATTTTTTCGCGTTTCGAAATTTTCATTTTTCGACTATATGAGACGTGAGTGAGTTAGGGATAGTATCCCTATAATACATGGCGAGTAAGAGCATGTGCAAAGCGCAGAATATGAATGTCAAGACATGTAAACATGTTATATATCATTCGATAGGAGATGATGAGAGGAGTGCAATGAAATTTGTTTCATTGAAAAATATTACTCCTATCAAAAGTTATGCCCTGACATCCACATTATTCACTGCAAGCCTCTAGTCTCATAAGAGACCTTCATCTCTATAATAGCAGTATAGCATATATGGCGTAGGATAATAGAAGAGGCAGCCCAGCTTACTGCACTTCTATTAATTACACTTTGTCTCATGTCGTGCAATGATTTTTTCGCGTTTCCGAAATTTTCATTTTTCGACTATATGAGACGTGAGTGAGTTAGGGATAGTATCCCTATAATACATGGCGAGTAAGAGCATGTGCAAAGCGCAGAATATGAATGTCAAGACATGTAAACATGTTATATATCATTCGATAGGAGATGATGAGAGGAGTGCAATGAAACAAATTTCATTGAAAAATATTACTCCTATCAAAAGTTATGCCCTGACATCCACATTATTCACTGCAAGCCTCTAGTCTCATAAGAGACCTTCATCTCTATAATAGCAGTATAGCATATATGGCGTAGGATAATAGAAGAGGCAGCCCAGCTTACTGCACTTCTATTAATTACACTTTGTCTCATGTCGTGCAATGATTTTTTCGCGTTTCGGAAATTTTCATTTTTCGACTATATGAGACGTGAGTGAGTGAGTTAGGGATAGTATCCCTATAATACATGGCGAGTAAGAGCATGTGCAAAGCGCAGAATATGAATGTCAAGACGTATAAACATGTTATATATCATTCGATAGGAGATGATGAGAGGAGTGCAATGAAACAAATTTCATTGAAAAATATTACTCCTATCAAAAGTTATGCCCTGACATCCACATTATTCACTGCGATCCTCTAGTCTCATAAGAGACCTTCAGTTCTATAATAGCAGTATAGCATATATGGCGTAGGATAATAGAAGAGGCAGCCCAGCTTACTGCACTTCTATTATTTACACTCTGTCTCATGTCGTGCAATGATTTTTTTCGCGTTTCGGAAATTTTCATTTTTCGACTATATGAGACGTGAGTGAGTTAGGGATAGTATCCCTATAATACATACAGAGTAAGAGCATGTGCAAAGCGCAGAATATGAATGTCAAGACATGTAAACATGTTATATATCATTCGATAGGAGATGATGAGAGGAGTGCAATGAAATTAGCTTCATTGGAAAATATTACTCCTATCAAAAGTTATGTACTGACATCCACAATATTCACTGCGAGCCTCTAGTCTCATAAGAGACCTTCAGTTCTATAATAGCAGTATAGCATATATGGCGTAGGATAATAGAAGAGGCAGCCCAGCTTACTGCACTTCTATTAATTACACTTTGTCTCATGTGGTGCAATGATTTTTTCGCGTTTGCGAAATTTTCATTTTTCGACTATATGAGACGTGAGTGAGTTAGGGATAGTATCCCTATAATGAGACAAAGTGAATGGCAAGCCCGAACTTTTGATAGGAGTAATATTTTTCGATGAGGTTTGTTTCATTGCACTCCTCTCATCATATAACATCGAAAAATATTACTCGTATCAAAAGTTATGCCCTGACATCCACAATATTCACTGCGATCCTCTGGTCTCATCAGAGACATTAATCTCTATATAGAAGTATAGCATATATGGCGTAGGATAATAGAAGAGGCAGCCCAGCTTACTGCACTTCTATTAATTACACTTTGTCTCATGTGGTGCAATGATTTTTTCGCGTTTGCGAAATTTTCATTTTTCGACTATATGAGACGTGAGTGAGTTAGGGATAGTATCCCTATAATGAGACAAAGTGAATGGCAAGCCCGAACTTTTGATACGAGTAATATTTTTCGATGTTATATGATGAGAGGAGTGCAATGAAACAAACCTCATCGAAAAATATTACTCCTATCAAAAGTTCGGGCTTGCCATTCACTTTGTCTCATTATAGGGATACTATCCCTAACTCACTCACGTCTCATATAGTCGAAAAATGAAAATTTCGCAAACGCGAAAAAATCATTGCACCACATGAGACAAAGTGTAATTAATAGAAGTGCAGTAAGCTGGGCTGCCTCTTCTATTATCCTACGCCATATATGCTATACTTCTATATAGAGATTAATGTCTCTGATGAGACCAGAGGATCGCAGTGAATATTGTGGATGTCAGGGCATAACTTTTGATACGAGTAATATTTTTCGATGTTATATGATGAGAGGAGTGCAATGAAACAAACCTCATCGAAAAATATTACTCCTATCAAAAGTTCGGGCTTGCCATTCACTTTGTCTCATTATAGGGATACTATCCCTAACTCACTCACGTCTCATATAGTCGAAAAATGAAAATTTCGCAAACGCGAAAAAATCATTGCACCACATGAGACAAAGTGTAATTAATAGAAGTGCAGTAAGCTGGGCTGCCTCTTCTATTATCCTACGCCATATATGCTATACTTCTATATAGAGATTAATGTCTCTGATGAGACCAGAGGATCGCAGTGAATATTGTGGATGTCAGGGCATAACTTTTGATACGAGTAATATTTTTCGATGTTATATGATGAGAGGAGTGCAATGAAACAAACCTCATCGAAAAATATTACTCCTATCAAAAGTTCGGGCTTGCCATTCACTTTGTCTCATTATAGGGATACTATCCCTAACTCACTCACGTCTCATATAGTCGAAAAATGAAAATTTCGCAAACGCGAAAAAATCATTGCACCACATGAGACAAAGTGTAATTAATAGAAGTGCAGTAAGCTGGGCTGCCTCTTCTATTATCCTACGCCATATATGCTATACTTCTATATAGAGATTAATGTCTCTGATGAGACCAGAGGATCGCAGTGAATATTGTGGATGTCAGGGCATAACTTTTGATAGGAGTAATATTTTTCGATGTTATATGATGAGAGGAGTGCAATGAAACAAACCTCATCGAAAAATATTACTCCTATCAAAAGTTCGGGCTTGCCATTCACTTTGTCTCATTATAGGGATACTATCCCTAACTCACTCACGTCTCATATAGTCGAAAAATGAAAATTTCGCAAACGCGAAAAAATCATTGCACCACATGAGACAAAGTGTAATTAATAGAAGTGCAGTAAGCTGGGCTGCCTCTTCTATTATCCTACGCCATATATGCTATACTTCTATATAGAGATTAATGTCTCTGATGAGACCAGAGGATCGCAGTGAATATTGTGGATGTCAGGGCATAACTTTTGATAGGAATAATATTTTTCGATGTTATATGATGAGAGGAGTGCAATGAAACAAACCTCATCGAAAAATATTACTCCTATCAAAAGTTCGGGCTTGCCATTCACTTTGTCTCATTATAGGGATACTATCCCTAACTCACTCACGTCTCATATAGTCGAAAAATGAAAATTTCGCAAACGCGAAAAAATCATTGCACCACATGAGACAAAGTGTAATTAATAGAAGTGCAGTAAGCTGGGCTGCCTCTTCTATTATCCTACGCCATATATGCTATACTTCTATATAGAGATTAATGTCTCTGATGAGACCAGAGGATCGCAGTGAATATTGTGGATGTCAGGGCATAACTTTTGATACGAGTAATATTTTTCGATGTTATATGATGAGAGGAGTGCAATGAAACAAACCTCATCGAAAAATATTACTCCTATCAAAAGTTCGGGCTTGCCATTCACTTTGTCTCATTATAGGGATACTATCCCTAACTCACTCACGTCTCATATAGTCGAAAAATGAAAATTTCGCAAACGCGAAAAAATCATTGCACGACATGAGACAAAGTGTAATTAATAGAAGTGCAGTAAGCTGGGCTGCCTCTTCTATTATCCTACGCCATATATGCTATACTTCTATATAGAGATTAATGTCTCTGATGAGACCAGAGGATCGCAGTGAATATTGTGGATGTCAGGGCATAACTTTTGATACGAGTAATATTTTTCGATGTTATATGATGAGAGGAGTGCAATGAAACAAACCTCATCGAAAAATATTACTCCTATCAAAAGTTCGGGCTTGCCATTCACTTTGTCTCATTATAGGGATACTATCCCTAACTCACTCACGTCTCATATAGTCGAAAAATGAAAATTTCGCAAACGCGAAAAAATCATTGCACCACATGAGACAAAGTGTAATTAATAGAAGTGCAGTGGGCTGGACTGTTTCTTCTATTATCCTACGCCATATATGCTATACTGCTTTATACAATTGAATGTCTCTTATGAGAATAAGGCTCGCAGTGAATATTGTGGATGTCAGGGCATAACTTATGAAACGAGTAATATTTTTCGATAGTAGATGATGAGAGGAGTGCAATGAAACAAACCTCATCGAAAAATATTACTCCTATCAAAAGTTCGGGCTTGCCATTCACTTTGTCTCATTATAGGGATACTATCCCTAACTCACTCACGTCTCATATAGTCGAAAAATGAAAATTTCGCAAACGCGAAAAAATCATTGCACGACATGAGACAAAGTGTAATTAATAGAAGTGCAGTAAGCTGGGCTGCCTCTTCTATTATCCTACGCCATATATGCTATACTTCTATATAGAGATTAATGTCTCTGATGAGACCAGAGGATCGCAGTGAATATTGTGGATGTCAGGGCATAACTTTTGATACGAGTAATATTTTTCGATAGTAGATGATGAGAGGAGTGCAATGAAACAAACCTCATCGAAAAATATTACTCCTATCAAAAGTTCGGGCTTGCCATTCACTTTGTCTCATTATAGGGATACTATCCCTAACTCACTCACGTCTCATATAGTCGAAAAATGAAAATTTCGCAAACGCGAAAAAATCATTGCACCACATGAGACAAAGTGTAATTAATAGAAGTGCAGTAAGCTGGGCTGCCTCTTCTATTATCCTACGCCATATATGCTATACTTCTATATAGAGATTAATGTCTCTGATGAGACCAGAGGATCGCAGTGAATATTGTGGATGTCAGGGCATAACTTGATATGTTCGGCACTTAGTATGCTTGACGCTATTACGAGTTTACCTTAGTCGATGAACGCGAACGAGACTTTTACCAGCTTCCAGGAAGGCTACCCTGAATCCCAGAATCGAAATAGAAGACTTTGTAGGCGTAGAAGTATATTCTACAAGCACCCAGCAATCCCAGTACAATCAAGCATACAACTCTCGTTTATTTATACAACATAACAACGTCCTTGAGACAGTTAAGAAAATAGCATACTAAAATACACTGCAGCCAATCACAGCCATTGATTTTCCTGGTGGGAATTGAAATCTCAAGGTCATTTGATCAGCCCCTGCTGGCGAACGTGAAAACCGAAATACGGCATTATCAAGCGAATTTTGGGGATCTAACATCCCCAACACTCCTCCCCTTTTTAATAGCGTGTTCTCCTGTGGTTGACTTGCATCTTGACTTTTGTTCGCCGCTGTCTGAGGGGATACCTTCGGGAACGAAGAACAGCTGGCTGCTGAGTTTCTTCTCGTGGCGGGGCTCTCGGTAGGTTGAAGGTATCAAGCAAGATGTCAAGGGGAAGGCTTTCTGCTCTTGATGGGCGATCTGGGGCTAGCCGTCTGCGTATCTGATTCCGATGACGTGACCATTTATCACCTCCTGCCTCTACTTCGTACATAACTCGACCAACCCTTCTGACCACTCTCGCTTCTACCCAAGGACCATGGTTCGTTCTGTAGTCGCGGGCAAACACAGGGCATCCTACTTCGTAAGCGGATTGTCTTTGCTGCTTTGTCTCTACTGATGAGGGTGCATTGGTCGGATGCATCAGGCTGTGAATCGTTTTCAATCTTCTTCCCATCAGGATTTCAGCTGGGGACTTTTGCTCCGGTAACAATTCATTTGGTGTTGTCCGATAGACGTACAAGAAATTTTGTAACGTTTCGGCTGGCGTCCCCTCCCCTTTTGACTTGAGCAGTGCTCTTTTAAACGTATCCACAAACCTTTCCGCCTGCCCATTCGATTGCGGGTGGTATGGTGGCGAGCGTAAGTGTTTAATAGCTAGCCGTTGACAGAAATTCTGGAATTGGCCAGAGGTGAATTGAGAGCCATTGTCGGATACGATCACATCTGGTATGCCATTCCGTGAGAAAATTTCAGTTAGGAGCTGTATAGTCTTAGTTGTAGTGGGCGGCGTAACGGGGCTGATTTCCGGCCATTTAGAAAAGGCGTCGACGACAATTAAATACATAGTTCCATTTATTGGGCCAGCGAAGTCGACATGTATCCTGGACCAAGGATGCTCAGGTTTGGGCCATGAAACCGGCGGAATTTTGGCATTCATCTTTGCCGCCTGCTGACACCGGATGCATTTTTCAACCAACGCTGTGACATGTTGATCCATGTGAGGCCAGTATGCATAACTTCTGGCTATGGACTTCATTCGTCTAATCCCAGGATGACCAAGATGGAACTGTTTCAGAACTTTTGCACGAAGGGATGCTGGCACCACTACTCTTTCACCAAACATCAGACAATCGTTGACGATGCATAGTGACTCCCGCCGCTGATACAGTTGCTTCATGTCACCTTCAAACTTTTTCGACGGCCAACCTTTAGTGACATATTTCATCGTCATCTTGATGATGGGGTCGTTTCTAGAAGCATTTTGTATGTCTGTTGCAGACACCGGTAATGCGCGAACTGCGGTTGTCAGATAACATTCTGCGTGGTTCTTCGTATCCGCTTCTGGGTCATGTCGTTGTGATACCAGGCTGCATATGGTATTTAGCGGGACATCAGCCAATTTTAGCTGGTCGAACCAATCTAAACCGAGTAAATTTAGATCAGCTGGCGTTATATAGCATACCCCAGTAAACGACGAATCTCGGAAAGCAACTTTACATTCCAATTGTCCTAACAGACGAAGATTATTACCACATGCTGTACGAGGCTTTTGTGTTGTGTGCTGCAGGCTTGGGCTGCCCAACTTGGTCCAATTTTTGCGTGAGAGGATAGTGACATCAGATGCAGTATCTATTTGCATTCTACACAAATAACCGTTAATATTAAGAGTAATAAATTTCCTCTCACCTGGTGATGAACTTTGGCAGGAAGATATTAGGCTCAATGCATTGGTACTGGATCTAGGAACAGGCTTCTTAGCACTTCTGGATCGCTTTGGCTTTTTCTGTAGGCAAAAGCCATCTTTATGACCGATGACTTTACACTTCCTGCATCTATGCTGCCTAAATGGGCAGTTCCGTACATAGTGCCATGAACCGCAGTGCCAGCAAGCAGAAGGTGGATTCATTTTGGGTTTTTGGGCCGAATTGGAATTTTTCTTTTCACTAACGGAATGCACGTATGATGAGAGGCCCTTGTTTTCGACCATGGAGGTATCATGCTTCAAGTTTACTAATCTCTGGCACTCTGCAGTTATTTCTTGAAGCGAGATGTTTGGGCACTGTTCAATTTTGCTTAGGATTCTGGTTCTTATATCAGCATCGTCGGGAGATTGTAAGCTGCACACAAATACAAGGCACTTAAACTGATCTTCCGTCATTGATGATAATTTAAATCGTTCGCATTCACGATTTACTAAGCCAGCATGCTTTACCCAGTCATCTTCATTTGACTTGATTATTTTGAGGCATTGATAACGAATATTAAAGAGAGATGACTGTTCAGAGAAGATTTGCGACAGCGTATCAATTGTAGCATCAAAAGAGAAATCTCGTGGGTTCTTTGGGAGGATGAAATTACTGTAACGTTCGTGTTCGATTGTGCCGAGCTTTCTTAAAAGGATTCTGACTTTGGTGGCGTCATCAAGATTGTTGAGGTCGACCTTGAACAAATCCTCATACTTCTTAAACCAAGACTCGAAAGTCACACCAGCAAGGCCATCAAAATGAAATTCATGAATGGAATTAACTATCGAGTCTGTATGCGGATTATATGAATCATCGGCAAAACCTCTGTGATTCAAATTCATTTGTTTCATTAACAGCTCCAACATACGTTCCTGGAACTGTTCATATCGTTTTCCTTGACGTTCCAGTAAAGATTCTAACTGTTCCAGATTAATTGACATTGTGAATTGTGAGCCCCGTCGCCACTGATATGTTTTGTGGATATGGTTTTTACCCCGTCGCCACTGATATGTTCGGCACTTAGTATGCTTGACGCTATTACGAGTTTACCTTAGTCGATGAACGCGAACGAGACTTTTACCAGCTTCCAGGAAGGCTACCCTGAATCCCAGAATCGAAATAGAAGACTTTGTAGGCGTAGAAGTATATTCTACAAGCACCCAGCAATCCCAGTACAATCAAGCATACAACTCTCGTTTATTTATACAACATAACAACGTCCTTGAGACAGTTAAGAAAATAGCATACTAAAATACACTGCAGCCAATCACAGCCATTGATTTTCCTGGTGGGAATTGAAATCTCAAGGTCATTTGATCAGCCCCTGCTGGCGAACGTGAAAACCGAAATACGGCATTATCAAGCGAATTTTGGGGATCTAACATCCCCAACATAACTTTTGATACGAATAATAATTTTCAATGTGGTTTGTTTCATTACACTCCTCTCATCATCTCCTATCGAATGATATATAACATGTTTACATGTCTTGACATTCATATTCTGCGCTTTGCACATGCTCTTACTCTTTATGTATTATAGGGATACTATCTTTAACTCACTCACGTCTCTTACACTCATGGATACAGTATAGGAGCATGTGTAGTTGTCTGGTATTATACTATGACTAGCTCTCTCACATTAGAACTCTGTTATAATGTGTGTACTACCTATGAGTTTTACTTCGGAATCTCATAATAATAGATGAAGTTATGAAACCTCATCTGCTGCGGTGGCTCAGACGTGTTTTACAATTGCCCACTGGCTCGACGATCTTTGCATGGTGGTTTTGGAGTAGGTTGGAAGAAAGATAGGGGCGGCTAAACCAAAACATGGCCGAAATCCATGAAGTCACTGATAAGTGGACTAAATCATGTTGGCAGGTGCCGACAAGACGATACAAGACGATACTACATTTGTCTTTCTAAACTTATCTCCCTGAATTTTACAGTTATAAGTGTTAAGGCAGTTCTACCGTATGATGCAGTACCACGAAATTCATCATCCCGAAGATACAAGTGTTAAGTAAAAGTTTTCTACAAAAAAATTCTAAGAATTTGTTGAGAGACAACATTAGAAACAACCTTGGCATGGGAGTGAACAAACCAGATTCCAGATAAGGAAAGAGAATTATTAAAAATAGCTGGATGTTGATGGGACACACACATTGCGGCATCACAAAACAAACCTTAATTTGGAACCAAAGACAGAATTACTTGGAGAATGCTGAGTCGACTGCCTATGCTCGATTAGGGTAACAGCTGTACGTAATTAAGTGCATAAGTAAGTAAGTAAGTAAGTAAGTAAGTAAGTAAGTGAATGAGTTAGTAAGTAAGTAATTAAGTAGTAAGTAAGTAAGTAAGTAAGTAAGTAAGTAAGTAAGTAAGTAAGTAAGTAGGTAAGTAAGTAAGTAAGTAAGTAAGTAAGTAAGTAAGTAAGTAAGTGCATAACTAAGTAAGTAAATAAGTTCATAAGTAAGTGAGTAAGTAGATAAGTAAGTAAGTAAGTGCATAAGTAAGTAAGTAAGTAAGTAAGTAAGTGAGTAAGTAAGTAAGTAAGTAAGTAAGTAAGATAGTGCATAAGTAAGTAAGTAAGTAGTAAGTAAGTAAGTGCATAAGTAAGTTAGTGCATAAGTAAGTAAGTAAGTAAGTAAGTAAGTAGTAAGTAAGTAAGTGCATAAGTAAGTAAGTAGTACGTAAGTAAAGGTAAAGTATGTGCATAAGTAAGTAATTAAGTAAGTAAGTAGTAGTAAGTAAGTAAGTAAGTAAGTGCATAAGTAAGTAAGTAAGTAAGGAAGTAAGTGAGAAGTAAGTAAGTGAAGTACACGTAGTAAGTGAAAGTTAAGTAAGTAAGTAAGTAATAAGTCAGATCGTAAGTAAGTAAGTAAGTATTAAGTAAGTAAGTAAGTGAATAAGTAAGTAAGTAAGTAAGTAA